>JAJOZX010010146.1:30000-35000 GCA_023014485.1 Bathynomus jamesi
CAAAAGTTAGTTCGTATTTACGTGCTATATCCGTGTTGTTTATAATGCAATAAAATCATTTAACTTTTGGGAAAAGATCTTGTCCAATCCTTTTTTCCAATTCTGCTCAGTAGAAATATTTGGTGCAGAGTTTTAGAAAAATATTCCTTCCTCGCGATGTCAAAACCACTTAACCTGGATCTCTAATACCCTCACATTTACATTTATAGTTACCCGAAGCTATATTAGATGCAAATCTTTCCTCCTGTCTATGACCTTCAGTCTTTCAAACGCAGAGTGTCCAAGCATCTAGAAAACCTTGGACCTTGATTTTAACTCCCTTCTTCTTCTATGAGAGGGGCGTTTTTGGGGGCATTCGCCCTTGGCCCCTCTTTCCTGCATAAAAAATGGGTAAAAATTAATGTATTTTTGCGAAAATCCTTACTTGAGAGCCCCATTTGAATTCCTTAATATTTTGAGCCTATAATAAAATGATATTGACTTAAGACGGTGGTTCTTAACCTTTTTAGGCTACGACCCAAATTCTGGCGGCGGGGTCTAGCTCGGCGATCCCTGCCTTCAAACATTTCTCTCGTAATAGATAATAAAATAAATAATTAATAATAAAATGATTAGAGATAACATAAATAAATGATAAATGATAATTTAATGATCCAATCAGAATGGCTTGGCGACCAAATTTTGGGTAGCGACCCAGGGGTTAAGAACCACTGAATTAAGATGTGAAGTAACTCCTCGAAACTACTGTTTTGAGGAGTTAAAACTTGTGCATTCATTTGCCTATTGTTCATTTATATAACTTTACGAAACAGATACACGCGAATAAAACAGGCTGTAGAAACTATCTCCAAAATTTGCAATAGGCCTAATTATGTATTCATGAATGCTACTTGTAAAAATGTTATTTTAGCATATTTAGTAACGAAGCGGGCCTCGGCATTGTTATAACTTCATCTTATTTCCAACTCTGGTCAAGGGTTAGGTTAAGTTAACGTTAAATGAGGTTAAATCTGTTCTAAATTTGAAAATGTTTTGTTTTACCTGTGGTTCGCGAATGTGATCCTATTTGGATGAGGCAAACAAGAGAAGGATAAAATTAACATAATCAATAGCACTGGTAATGTGTTAATGTGAAAAAATGAGTTCACACTCGAATTTTTAGTAAAGGGAATCAATCCTATAGAACAGGGGTTCCCATCGAATTTTTAGTAAAGGGGAATCAATCCTATAGAACAGGGGTTCCCAACCTCTTTTGTATGGTTACCCAAAACCCAATTCTAATCTAGCTTCATTACCCGAATCACTATATATATTTTTTATAAATTCTGGATTATCACAATATTATTTTTATGACTTCTGGATTATCACAATATTATTTTTTATGACTTCTGGATTATCACAATATTATTTTTTATAAATTCTGGATTATCACAATATTATTTTTATGACTTCTGGATTATCACAATATTATTTTTTATGACTTCTGGATTATCACAATATTATTTTTTATGACTTCTGGCTTATCACAATATTATTTTTTATGACTTCTGGATTATCACAATATTTTTGTTTATAATTTCTGGATCGCGTGTCATTACCCGACAAAATAGTTGTCACTACCCCAGTGGGATAATTTACCCCTAGGTTGGGAACCACTGCGATAAATTAATAAATTGGTCGTTCCAGGTACGAAAAGACGAGTTAAAGGTCTAAAAACGGTGTAATGAAAAATATTAACATTTTTCTTATTTAATTTAAACTCTATGTCAAATATATATATATATTTATATATATGTAAAGTATAAAAAGTACAAAGATAATTAGAAATAATTAGCTTTACTATTATTAATATTATCATCATCATCATCATCATTATTATCATTAATATTATTAAATAATTAAAATATCGAAGTTAAAACACTCGCAAAAAGAAATATTTTAATATAAAATTAAAATCCTGAAGTTAAAATGTGTTTTTAACATATTTAACCTAACATACATACATACATACATACATATATATATATATATATATATATATATATATATATATATATACACACAAACGAAATTTAACCGCATACTTCCATTTCAGGACACTTAATATATAATATATTAAGTGTTAAATCTATAGTTAAATATATATATATATACCAGTGTCCAAAAACGTGTCTACCCAATTACATTAACATTAACAATATATGAAGTGGATGGGAAAATTTGTTAAATTTAATATGATATTAATTTATTTCAGCAGGTTACGAAATTTAACTTACTGTACTTCACATTTGGTAGACACTGTCTGGACGTTCTCTCTCTCTTCTCTCTCTCTCTCTCTCCTCTCTCTCTCTCTTCCTATATATATATGTATATATGTATGTGTGTGTGTGTCTGTGTGTGTGTGTGTGTGTGTGTGTGTGTGTGTGTATGGGTATATAATCAGCATTTAATAAATCAAATCTGTTTATAAATTACGTTGTGAAATAGTTAAGAATAACGAGCGAGCAATTGTTCATTCCCATCGTAACTTTCGACTGGAATAAATTCCAGTGTGGACGACGTTCAATTTTTATTTTTTTTTTTATTTTAAGGTCATTTATTATAATTTATTTTTAATTATTAGACTCGTGTATAGCATGTATGTATGCATGTATGTATGTATTTATGCATGCATGTATAAAATTTTCATCTCATATATATATTATATATATATATATATATATATATATATATATATATATATATATATATATATATATATATATAATATAATATATATATATGTGTAAAATCGAGGTTGAAAAAATTTGCTTGCGTATCAACCTTTCCGACTATGTACTGTAATATTTTAACTTATGTAAATAAATACAAAATCATATTTACACGATATATATATATATATATATATATATATATATATATTATATATATATATATATATATATATATATATAATTCGCATTTGAAATGCAGTAAACAAAAGTCATTGTGATCATTATATAGGAACTCACCATTAAACACGCGTTACGGTTTATTTTTTTAAAATTTGAGGAGAATAAATAAGTTACAATCAAAATTGTTTTGAAAACTACACGATAGTCATAATGATAATTAAAGACCCTTGAAAATAAACCATTATGTTAGAATTAACTTTCTTCTGATGGGTTGGTATGCCTTTTTTGAATATTTTATAATTTTTAGGGTTTGTAATTAATATAATATAATGAATTCTCTATAACAACGCTTTTACCGCCACTTAAGAAACTTCATATCATAAATTATTTGTAATGAGTTATATTAAATATATTATAGTTCTACAAAATATCGGAGTTATCTCCTGCTAATAGCAACGCAAAGGGATCGGGTTCCGGCAGAGCCGGTATGTCATCAAAAGCATCGAGGTTACTTTCAAAGGCGCAAGAATCGTCCGAGAGAAGATCTCCTATTTCACTGTTACTGCTAAGGGACACTCTACTCCCGTGGTAGCTAAATATCGGATTTTTCCTCTGATTCCGTGAAATTTGCTCCCTTTTGCGATGTAGTCACCGAATGATTGGTGTGAATTGTGTGGATATCAGAGGGGGATTTATTCACGTCAGTGAGAACGTCCGAAAGCGCTTGGATATACGATGTAGCAAGTTAAGGGTAGTTATTTTTGTCATTCCTGAACTAGATGACCGACGAGTACTAAACGATGGAAGGATACCTCTAAGGGTAGCGAAAGCTTCATTAATTTCTTTCATTCTATGGCGTTCACGAGCATTTGCTGTTTTACGCCTGTACTTTGACAGAGGAGGTGGTTTTGGCTTTCTGGATTCTTTTCCTGAACTTTCTTGACGAGTTTTTTCTAACTGGATGCGTTTTATTATCGTTCGGGGGCGAAGCCCATACTTCTCAGCTATTCGCGAGTTGTGTGTTGGACTTTTGTTACTGTTTGTTATTAGTGTCCTTGTTTTTCTTTGCTGGAGAATTTTTATCCATAATTTCAATCATTTTTATGAAATACGAGTTAGGTTAAATATAAAATTAAGGAGTAACACTGGATTTGAGCATTCGATGCGCGCGTGATCTTTAATACAACGTTACCTTACGTACTGGAATATTTACATTAGCACTTATTACTTTCCAAAAATTTATTGGTCACAAATTTTTTCCCTCAACTTTGTAGCACAAAATTAACTTTGAAGTCTCAAATATGGAATTTTAACATAGTTTTTATCCAGTTTTGATACATTGTATAAAACTGAAAACATTTGAGGTGATAAACTTTTTATCACAGTGTTGCGAAAGATATTCACTAACTGCCAGAATGATTACATTTCACAAACAAACTGCACGTTCACTTTTTACGGTCTTGATTTTCGAGAAAAGTCCCAATACCACTTTTTTGGGGTTCCTTAACTCCGTACACTAAATTTAATTATATTGTTCCTACGTGACTGATGATCGCCATTAAAGGCTAAAGTAAACAACATCGATGTATGACAACTGTAAACAAAGAAAATCTTAATTAATCAATCAACCTAAAAATTCAAAATATAATCTAAAACAATTGATTAAATAGATCATTATTATTATTATTTTTATAATTATTATTATAATTATTTTATCTTTTTTTAATAAAAAAATAGTAAGTGTTTTACAAATTACATCGTACCGCTTGTATCAAACTTTTTCAGTTTGACTTCAGCCGAGCGAGATTATCGGCTCTCCACTGCTAAGACCCAACATCCGACCTCAGCGAAGGTAATCCGACCACTGAATCAATTCTATGCCATGCAAACGAAGTTTCTATCGCGTGCCCACTTCTATGACGTCATAATTCATTTCTTTGAAACTTGTTTGACAATCGAGATTGAAACTGCATTTGACTTTTTATATATTTACCACAAAATAATGAACCTTAGTTCGTAATTGTTTTTTTACTGCGTATGTGTCTCTTTTTACGTATTCTTAATTCTATAATACTCACCTTTACTATGTATTGAGAAAAGGTTACC
>JAJOZX010010146.1:40000-117500 GCA_023014485.1 Bathynomus jamesi
GAATCACCCTGTATATAAATACATATAACACGTGAATATTGGATTGAATATTTGGAGCTTGTAATATTACGCATTTAAGTATGTAAAAAGATACCAAGGTTATAATGATGTTTCTCTTACATTCAAAAGGAGGCTCATGAAATGTTTCAATATCAATAACGCTGTCCAATACTCATTCTTTATCGCTCTTAAAAATTAATTAGTACTCAGTAAGCCGACCTAGTTATGAAATCTATTTGCAAACTCCATTTTCTGCTTTTGTTATACGAGTAACGAAATAAGTAATGATTTGGCAACCCTGCTTCTGTTATACGAGTAACGCAGTAAGTCATGATTTGGCAACCCTGCTTTTGTTATACGAGTAACGGAATAAGTCTTGATTTGGCAACCCTGCTTTTGTTATACGAGTAACGCAGTAAGTCATGATTTGGCAACCCTGCTTTTGTTATACGAGTAACGAAGTAAGTCATGATTTGGCAACCCTGCTTTTGTTATACGAGTAACGGAATAAGTCATGATTTGGCAGCCCTGCTTTTGTTATACGAGTAACGAAATAAGTCATGATTTGGCAAACCTGCTTTTGTTATACGAGTAACGAAGTAAGTCATGATTTGGCAACCCTGCTTTTGTTATACGATTAACGAAGTAAGTCATGATTTGGCAACCCTGCGTTTGTTATACGAGTAACGAAGTAAGTCATGATTTGGCAACTGATAGATCTATTCTAATATTTGTGACGGTCGACCTACGAACTTTGTTACTTATGGCCGGCCAAACCATTGGCCAAATTTGGATGAAACTTGGGAGATTGGGGTAACTGAGGCCGGGGAAGAACGTAAGCTATGTGGCGTTGGCCTCCAAGGTCATATATATATATATATCTCGAAACCTACGGTAAAATTATTGAATCCCCGGTTAGTTTAATTGAATGCCTGGTTAGGTCAACTGTACGCCCTTGACGACTGGTTAGGCTAAGTCGTGATATTTTCGTTAAAACTAACGAAAATATTACGACTTACTAACCAATCGTCAAGGGTGTACAATTAACCTAACCGGGCATTCAGTTAACCTAACCGGGCACTCAGTTAACCTAGCCGGCATTCAATTAACCTAACCAGTTGGTTAAATTTTACATTCACGTCTCATTCTAAAGTTGCTTAAAATTAATCGAAACCTACAGGAAAATTATTGAATGCCCGGTTAGGTTAATTGTATAGTACGGCGGGATAGTTTTGCTACCCGCACGAAGGGCGGGTTGTTTTCCACCCGGGCAACATCTGGTCGCTCCGCTAGTAACGAATAAGAAAGCGAAGGAAGGATAATTAAGCGTCGTTTCATCTCTGCGGAACGTTTGGAAGGCCAACTGATTTTTGCAACTCTTTCTCCAGTATTTGCAGCGCTCTTCAAAAGCCTTCTATTCGAATGGTTTATCTACAGGAGCGATAAGGCTTGTGACATCTAATTTACCAGACCATTCAAAACGAAGGGTTGGAACAGACGAGTTCAATGTATTTCAACAAATTGATCAATTTAACAGTGATCAATTAACTGAACAGTAGGTCGGTAAGCCACCCGCTGTCTGATAAAGCTCTCTCTATTAATCATATCAAATCTTTCAAATAAATTCTAAACGAATTTTAATCTTTCTGCCAGTTGAGTTCCCTCTATTTCAATGGTACTCATTGCTGCACGGGTCGAGAGCCGCCACTTGGGCCATCACGAGCCGCATTTTGGCTCGCGAGCCACTCAATGAGTACCACTGCTCTATTTAGATCTGAGTATAATAATACAAAAAAAAACAACCACTTTTATTTATTTAATAAGAGCGGTTTTAATATCGAAAATATTTACTTATTAGAAAAACCGTCTATTACGACAGTAATTACTTGTATCTATCGTAAATGTCCGTAATAAATTTAGGAAAAAATGCCATTAAGTAAAAAGTATTTTCGTAAGTTTTTTTTTTTTTTTTTTTTTTAATAAAGATCCTTAAAATTTTATTCAATGTTTTTAAAGTCGGTTTTTATATAATATTTTTGGGACGAGATTCCCGGTTTAATATAATTAAATTCTCGCTAATGATCGGTCAGATTGTTCGTGTACTTTCCAAACTCCCCTTCTCTTTGATGGATGGAAATCCATTGCGCTCCTGGCCAACTTTTCAAAACAGTTATACCACATTTTTTTTTGCGGCGGGGGGGCTTCCCCCCATCATCCGAGTCCCTCACGGTTTCAGTTTCTTTAAAAATCATAAACTTGGACACACTAACTTACGAAATATCGCGTTAAAATCCACTTTGTCATCTTGTTATTCGTAAACCCCTCCTTAATGATTCGAATACGTAGTATTATTAGTGGGTGTGTATAAAGTAACGCGAGTGAAGAGACAAATCCGATTTGAATTGGTTTAAACTAGTTTCAACTCGTTTTTGAACTTTTAAAAACATTTTTCAACACCTCTTATAAATCGTACTATCGAATATACACAATTGTTATAAAGTACATGTTGTACATTACAGTTGTTATAAAGTACATGTTGTACATTACAGTTGTTATAAAGTACCTATGTACATTACAGTTGTTATAAAGTACATGTTGTACATTACAGTTGTTATAAAGTACATGTTGTACATTACAGTTGTTATAAAGTACATGTTGTACATTACAGTTGTTATAAAGTACATGTTGTACATTACAGGTGTTATAAAGTACATGTTGTACATTACAGTTGTTATAAAGTACATGTTGTACATTACAGTTGTTATAAAGTACATGTTGTATATTACAGTTGTTATAAAGTACATGTTGTACATTACAGTTGTTATAAAGTACATGTTGTACATTACAGTTGTTATAAAGTACATGTTGTACATTACAGTTGTTATAAAGTACATGTTGTACATTACAGTTGTTATAAAGTACATGTTGTACATTACAGTTGTTATAAAGTACATGTTGTACATTACAGTTGTTATAAAGTACATGTTGTATATTACAGTTGTTATAAAGTACATGTTGTATATTACAGTTGTTATAAAGTACGTATGATAAGTATGACTCGTCCATATTCACTCTTGTTAATATAATTAAAATCGGATTTGTCTCTTTACTCGCGTTACTTTATACATACCCTGTATTAAATGACGGGGGGGGGATTGTCTGGAACACATGGCTAAGAGTTAATTAAAACTGGAATTTAGTACATCCACTCGTTTTAAAAGACTGAGTTGAACGGTAATTAAAATACATTGGCACCATCTGACCTTTTATAATATTCTCATCAAAATAACTTTCCTGTTTACCAAAACGTTACGAAAAAATGGAGATTTAGGAAAACCGAGCAATTTCAATACTGATCTTAAACTGGGCGTTAATTTTCCAATTTACTGTATGTATATATATAATCAATGTTTTAGTTTATGATGGTGCATGATGGTGGGGAATTTTTTACCATTAGTAAACACGATTTATGGAGTGGAATATGGAGTAATGATTAATGGTAGAATAAGTGAAAACCATAATAGCTCAAATTCTGGGAAAAGTGAAAAATAAGAAACTCAAAAATTGTGGAAAATATCATCTTTATTTAGGTGTAACTAAAATTAAGTTTATTTATAAGGTTTTAATAGCCGGTAAATTGAATACAAATTACATACATGCGTGTAAGTAAATTAATGTACGTATACATATGGTATTACAATCTCAAAATGGATATTAGAATGGATTTTAGAAGTTCATTTATTAAAAGGAGGAAGCATTTATTTGAAATGAAAAATGAAAAATTTCTATAACAAATTTTTGTCCAAATACTCAAAATATTTTCGTATTCAGGTGAAAGCTTTATTGACATAACTTTCAGAATTATAAATTATATATATATTACAGGGTGTCCCATAAGTCCTGTCTCATAGGAAAATTTAGTTTAAATTAAATTTACAAGAAAATTAGAACTCAAAACAAGTGTTCAAATTGATGTCTTGTTTTGGGACCTTTTTCTTTATTGTTGCAGGCAGAATAACACGCAGTGGTTAATATAGAAGTGAGTTACACTCCTGATAAAAAGGTGGAACACACTGTATATGCGCATCGGTGGTGTAGTGGTTAGCGTCCCTGACTACGAATCCGTCGGCCCCGGGATCGAGACCCGGTGACGGCGGCCAGCTCGCAGCAAAACCCAGCTGTTCATCTTTCCACACAATAAAGAAAGTGGTTGGTAGATAAATGGGTACCCTGGGTAGCCTAGTGGTTAAGACGCTGGGCTGCTGGTGGGGCGTGGTTCGGATTCCACGTTAAGTTGTAGGTCTAAAATGGAGTAAAAAGCTTGACCTTCGTCAGAATGAACAATTCGGGCGGAAACTAACCAAAGGTTATATAAACTTTTTATATTTTAAATAAGACCCATTTCGATGCAATTGTGGTCAAGCTTAAATCCCATTTTATATTTGTTTCTTTATTTACTCTTAAGAAATTAACAATTAACTTAACCATTAACACAGAATTTTACTAGCTTTGTAGACGATACTAAAAGTCAGTTACGATAATAGAGAATGTTGGTGATGAGATGAATATGATAATTTCGAAAATTAAAGTCCATAATTTGGTACTTAATTTCGGGGTTGTATTAAGGCGTTCGGTGCAGAAAATGAAATTAAATGTTGAAATGAAAAGATATATATACATATTTTTTAAGTATAATAATAATATCTTAAGTTATAAAGAATCAGTTATATAACTGCGGACTTCAGATGTTCCAATATTAATTATGATAACCTAAATAGCGATGTTGAGGGTATAAATACAGTCTTTAGAAAAAAAAAATTTCAAAATATATTTTATGTATAAAAGCCGACGTAGACGCAGGGTCGTATAACATTAGCTTTAGTTATAACAACGAACGCTCTACTTCAGGATTTAGAAGAACGAAAGAATTTATACAGTTTAAATAAGAACGAACATATTAGTTTACGTTTTTAATATAAGGAATTAAGATAAAAAAATAATATTAAAATAGGGGATTAAAATAGCCTTGAATTAAAATAACTTGGATTTAGGAGAGGCAATTTTAATTTGTTTAAAGCAAAGCACAGTCGAATCAAATAAATTTCAAAGAACTCCTCTTTTCTTTTAAATGTAGACTAATGTTAAATATTTAATTATAAAAATTGATGGGTATGGCGTTCTTAGAAAGTTCGTTGAAGTGTTACGGGGAAAGTGTTACAGGGAAATAATAGAAAGATGTAAACCAGGTATCAAAGAAATAATTACACATTTGGTGGCAGGAAAGCCGTTTTAATTTTTACAGTGTATGAACACGTCAACTATTCCACAGACTTCGCATAGAGACCTGTAGAACTCATCCGAAGTTCAAAACCGCCTCAGTTCAAACCCCTCCATAAGCGGTTTGGACCTATAGGAATGCTGCTCCACCTCCGGATGCAAATATATTATGAGTATATGTTATTATTTACGGAACGGACCCAATATCTTCTCTGAGAACTCACACTGGTTCTGGGCGAATTTGGCCTTTATGTTGAACGATTCTGGTCTTATAAGATATATGTGAAGACTGTTCTCAACAACAACAATAATAGTTAGCACAAATATTTAAGGAAACTGGTTAAAGGACGAATTAAAGTCTACAAAAGAAAATTCGAAATTGAGGCACCTAAAAATAGTAAAAATTCGCAAAATATTTTTCCACCACGTTAGTAATATACATTCCTCAAGTCAGTGTTTCTGAAACGGTGGGTCAACCACCCCCCCAGAGTCGTAGTTTGTTTACCCCTGTAGTAGTGATTTGTGCGCACAAAAACAAAAAAAACCTGTGAATTTGTTTATTCCTGTAGGATAAGGGGTCGCACCGACCTAAGACCCTGACACGGGGGTCGTGGGGAAAAATCCGGCTGAGAAACACTGCTTTAAGGGATAATATCGAACTGTTGGTAGGATCTAACAACAACCTAACACCAAGGGTCTAACACCAAGTAGCCGCTATAGCGACTATACGGAAATAACTTCTGTAGTTTCACGCGTCGGGTCGAACACCAAATAGTCGCTATAGCGACTATATGGAAATAGCTTCACTTCTTAGTTTCACGCGTAGGGTCGAACATCAAGTAGTGGAACTAGCTTCACTTCTTAGTTTCACGCGTAGGGTCAAACACCAAGTAGCGGAAATAGCTTCACTTCTTAGTTTCACGCGTAGGGTCGAACACCAAGTAGCGGAAATAGCTTCACTTCTTAGTTTCGCGCTGTTAAAATGAAAAGGAATTTTTTATAATATTTAGGTGACATCTCATCTGCCACCAAATTACGGTGTAGTTATTTCTCTCATATCAAAGAATACAAAGGAATATAAAACAACACCAAACAGCAACAGACCTGCTGGTCCCTACGAGACTATCTGTTTAAGAAAGAAGGTTAAAAAATGTATAAACTTTGACGACAAGTGAAAATGTTAAAGCAAAGCAAAGACGTTTAGAGGAACGAAAGAAATTTAGTAAAGATACACTAACACTCGTAAGGAGTAATGAAATAAGTTAAATATATCTTCGAATCTTATACTTATTTGTACCTGGTATTACTGAAAACTGGTACGAGTGGATGGACAAATATACTTGCCTAGCAAGTCATTTTTCTTCAAACCGTAATTCAGTTTAGTTCATTAAAAGTGTAATATTTTCGTATGATATCAAAGAAATAATTATATATTTGGTGGCAGGAAAGCCGTTTTAATTTTTACAGTGTATGGACAGGTCAACTATTCCACAGTCTTCGCAGAGAGACCTGTAGAATTTATCCGAAGTTCAAAACCGTCTCAGTTCAAATCCCTCCATAAGCGGTTTGGACCTATAGGAATGTTGCTCCACCTCCGGATGCAAATATATTCTGAGTATATGTTATTATTTGCGGAATGGACCCAGTATCTTTGAGAAATCACACTGGTTCTGGGCGAATTTGGCCTTTATGTTGAACGATTCTGGTCTCATAAGATGTATTTCGGATTAGCACAACTACCATTATAATTAACGTTAGTGCATTTTAGTAATAAAATGTTAGGATTTTATGTATTATCAAATACAGACTATAGTCAGTAAAAAAGTGGGTCTTATAAGTGGCAATAATAATAATAATATAATAATAATAATAATAATAAGCTGTTTGTTCAATTTATAACCCAGAAACCGTGGGTTGATCTGCATAGCTTTTTAGCTATTCTGTATTTATCATCAGTGCAGAATTTTCTCTGGTTTACGTTTTAACTCATATTTAACTCGAAAAGGTCGTAGAGCCTAATTTCAGTTATAGAACAGTGCCTAATTTCAGTTATAGAACAGTTTTGTGGACTTCAAGCTAATAGCTGACATTATGAAAGTAGAAAAAATTGCTAAATTTATGTCACTGAATAGTCAAATTGTAATCTTGCATACTCGCAAAAACACTATCCCGATTTCATTGCGCCAGAAGATAGGCCACCAAAGAATCCGGATTTAAATCAGTTGAATATTTCATACGAATAATAATAATGACTGGGTGTTGTTTAACCCCCTTCGCAACATCTAAGGTCATATGACGGAGGGACCTACTACAGCTTTACGTGGGATCCGAACCACTGGTCGCTACATAATCTGGACAAGGAGTACCAGTCTCCCAACCAACTATGGGATGGGAGACCCAGTGTCGCTTAACTTCGCTGATCAACGGGAAGCGGTGTTAGGACATTGGCTACGACGTAGCCCTATTTCATACGAGGACGTTTAGTCGACAAAGTTTACAAACAAAATATTCAACATATTCAACTCCAAGAATGCATTTTAACAACATGGAATGAGCTCGATCGAGACACCATTTTCACAGCAGTTCGCCAGTGGCGTACAAAACTACAATTGGTCATTGATAATAATGATGGATGACACAGTGAACACTTACTGCGTTAATATTTTATTCAATTTGATTTTGGTTAATGTAAACTTCTTAAATGTTAATCTAAGCCACTAATTACCATTCTCGTCAATTTTATTTGTTAACAATTATTGTTCAAGTTGAATTTGTAAAAAAAGACAATTCATCCGATTTAAATAAACTACCTCTCATTTCAAGGACAATATAAACGGTTTAACCCTTTGTCGCGCAGTGTGACTTTACTGATTCTGTTCTGGCTAAAGCCAGACGATTTTATTCAGGTTCGGAAAGACCTCTGTGCAGTAAAAGATTAAGCAAACTTCTCTTAATTAACCCTTTACTGCACGGAGGTCTTTCCGAGCCTGAAGAAAATTGTCTGGCGTTAGCCAGAACAAAATCAGTAAAGTCACACTGCGCGACAAAGAGTTAATATGATTTCTGTTTCATTTAGTTAACCTTGGAAATGTGGTTTGGTTGGCCTGGTGAAAAAGGTGGCCACTTTTTGTGTGTGTGTGTGTGTGTGTGTGTGTGTGTGTGTGTGTGTGTGTGAAAGAAAATTATATTATTATTTCAGAGTATTGTAGAGTTTATAAATCTGTTCTCAAGGAATAAGAATATATATATATATATATATATATATATATATATAATATATATATATATATATATATATATATAATATATATATATATATATATATACCGGGTGTCCGAGAATTATCTGTACAATTTTTGGCTGTTATTAAAAGTCAACCATGAAGTGTAGAAATTCCAGTGTTGTCCCATTTTACAGAGAATCTCATTAAGTTTTTTCTGATACCACGTTTTGACAAGTTTTTTAGAAATGTACGCGGGTGACAGACATTGATGATTTAAAAGCAAGAATCACAGCTGCTATTGAGCGAATTGATGTGGATATGCTGCAGCGTACATGGCAACATTTGGAGTATCGATTGGATGTTTTGCGAATCACTAATGGTGCACATATCGAATGTTTGTAACAACGTTACTTTAATAAAAGAAACTTTTGAAAATACAGATTCTAAATAATCTTGTTTAAGAATTTACGTGTGTTATCAAGAATTTTATTAAAAGATGAAATTGTACAGATAATGTTCGGACACACTGGAATTTCTAAAAAACTTGTCAAAACTTGGTATCAGAAAAACTTAATGAGATTCTCTGTAAAATGGGACAACACTGGAATTTCTACACTTCATGGTTGACTTTTAATAACAGGCAAAAATTGTACAGATAATTCTCGGACACCCGGTACCTACTATATATATATATATATATATATATATATATATATATATATATATATATATATATATATACATTTTTTTTTTTTTTTTTTTTTTTGAGAGCCGTTAACATAATTCATATATTTTTTTTATTAACCCTAATCTTATAATCAGGCAGTTAATATCCATAAAACATTTTGGTTAATTTAGACCTTAAAAAGGATAAAACTTAAATGTTCTAATTAGGTCTTTTGGCCCTAATTTAGAGAAGGGATTTGGTGTGGTGACAGCATTTCAAGGTAATTACAACCATTTAGCCTATCCTCGTGATATCTGGCTTAATTGGGAATATAATGAACTTGTTTTGGACTTATTAACTTATATTATGAATATAAATTGTTTAAGAATGTTTTCAAAATACGTAATTATAAAAAATAATTCTACATAAAAATAAACCTGACTTATTAACTTAGGCTAATAAATTCTAAGCGTAGGTTAGGTAAATCTGTTCTGCTCCGAAACGTATCTGGATAAAAGACTACTACTCAAGTTAGATAACTAATTGCTTCATTAGGAAAAGGAGAAGCATTTTAAAAAAAAAATTAATTAATAATTTTGTCTTAGTTTTAATTGTATATAATTATTATGTTGTTCAAAAATTATAGACTAACTTATCTCAAGGCTCCTGTATTCAGCGGACTAATATGATCCACGCTTTTTCTAAAATACTCAAGGAAAACTTGAGTAATTATCTATTTTTGTCTGGAATTACTAATTTTTTAGGGGGGGGGGGGGGGGGGGGGGGGGTTCATGCTTATATTCTTTTTAGCCCTCCGAGAAAATAGTTCATGTTTATCAATAAGGATATTGAACCTAGTAATTTTGGAATTACGTTTTAATTGTTGGTTTAGGTTGAAATAGCTTGAATTTTATATTATAATTGGTTTGGAATTATGGAATACCTATAAATTATAAATTAATTTTATAATTACAGGTTAACAGCGTTACAAGTTAATCGCAAATAGCGTTACGTATTAGAAACTGGAACCAGTAACTGATATGGTTTCAGTTTTATAAGATGGTTATATGTACAGGGTGATTCAGAAGTCAGGTTACATAGGGCTTTTCTGTTTCTTTGCAGGTAAATGAGTTATGAGATGTTATCGAACATGTGATGTGACTATTCCCGTGTATCATTACATAATACAGTATTTCCCTATGTAACATGACTTTTGAATCACCCTGTATATTTCTTTGAATAGCTCGTCTCACTGAGAATTAAAAATTAAAAGATATGTTAATATTTTTTTTAAACTATTTTATATTTCTGTATTATTTTCTTTGTGGTGGTCTTGGTGTAAAGTTACACTCTGTATAAAAAAAAAAAATTAAGAATATAAACAAATACTGTACTGCAGAGCTGGGCACTTGCGGCATATGCGGTACTGCGGTACTGCTGCACTACCAAACCGGTACCAAACCGGTACGCGGAAATTTGAATGCGGTAGCGGTACTGCGGTACTTTCAGCGATCCTTTGCGGTACTGCGTTATGGGGGCCCGGGGTGGTAGTGCGGTGGTACCGCAAGTACCGCAGTACCGCAAAATATGCCGCAAATGCCCAGCTCTGTGTAACTGTAGACCAGGTTTTCCCAACGTGCGGGCCGCCGGGCACAGTCCGGCCGCCAAAGATTGTATCAGGCCCGGCTGGCGGATACTGAAACTTCATTATCTAATGTCATATTTTATTTCAATAAAATTTGATCTAAATTTGCACACTGGCCCTCGGTGTGGGTCATTAATTGAAATATGGCCCTTCATGAAAAAAGGTTGGACACCCCTACTGTAGACTGTGGCTGGACCAAAGGCCATTTAGTTTAATTTTACTTTGAAAATGAATAATACTTTATAAGTTTACACAATAAAATTCCTTAAGTTACACATGTGTATCAATGAGTTGCCTTACCCTTAGCCTAAGGCCTTAATTGGTAAGGCTGACTTTTTTGGGGAAATAGTTTAGCCTAGTGCTCACAACAAGATCTAGAATTCCTCTGTAGAATCTAAGCAATTGTTGTTAGTGAGAATAAGTATATTTAGGTTACAGGTATAATAGTAAAATGGCTTTTGATCAGAACTTATATAGAAATTATAATCACTAACGTTAACTGGCGGGCCAGTCTGCGAATCTACAGAGTTTCGGCTACATCCGCCATCAAGTTTAGCGAATTGTAAAATATTTTCAGATCTGGACTGTTGAATTTCAAAATTTCTGTCCCATTTAATTTAATTCTAAAGGTTTTTTAATTATAACGTTTAAAATAGGCCTATGTATGTAAACTGTAGGTGCCGACATCACTTTTGGTGCTTTTCAAGAATCAAATTCTTGAACTTTCAAACTTTGGGGGATCACATTTTCAGATGTTTCATACTACTGGTAAGCAAAAGCTATCTTTCAGACATTTTTTTTACTGTGGGATATTGTAGAACATTTTTAACAATTACTCTTCAAATTGAATTAGTAAAAAGACCACTCATCCAACTTAAAAAACTACCTCTCATTTGAAGGACAATATACAGGGATTAACGCAATTTCTGTTTTATTTAATTATCCTTAGAATTGTGGTTTGGTTGGCTGGTGTAAAAAGTGGCTACTTTTTGGGAGCACATTAAAATAATGAAGTACAGGGTGAGCGAAAAGTCCCTGTACACTTGCAAGAAGTGTAGTGAACCAATATCTGCACTGTGTTGGAAGTGGACAGGTGTACAGGGACTTTTCGCTCACCCTGTATAAAGAATGAAGATATAAAGCTCAGAGGATGTCGTGTCATACGGAAGCATTTCCAACGATATTAAGAAGTGATTTAATAAAAAAAAAAACTTTGATCAATGTGCAAAATTGTACATAATGTTCTCCCATTCGACAGAGTATAAAGGTGTTAAAAAAAGTTAATGATACAGGGTGTTCAAAAATAAACGCAACCCATTGGAGAATACATACATCATTGTAACCTAACCCTTTTCTTTTCTATTTCGGGTTTCATGTCTTTTTGAACACCCTGCATATTAAAAATAATGGATAGATTCACTATTTCTGTTACTTCACCCTTAAGTCGTATCTAATCACGAAAATAAGTGTGAAAATTGTGGACCAAGGTTCTTCATTTGAAATATATATATATTTGCATATATATCTGATTCTTGGTCATCCTCCTTTCGGGATTTCGGTGAAACCTTTGCTATTGGGCTAGACATATCCAAAGCTTTGATAGAGACTGGCACAAATCCTTAATTTCCAGGCTGCCCTCCTTCGCTTTCTATGCTTTTATCCGTGTCTTTATCTCTAATCTCCTTTCTGGCCGATCTGTAGCTGCGGGTGTAGATGGCCACTGTTCTTCTCCAAAATTTATTAATAGTGGTATTCCTCAAGGATTTATTCTGTCACCCACTCTTTTCCTTTTATTTATCAATGATCTATTAAGTCGCACTTCTGTCCTATCCACTCTTATACTGACTATTCCACTTTTTACTTCTCCATCCGCTTCACAAAGCGTCCCTCTCAACAGTCAAGCCATGCCTCGCGTAGGACGGCTACGGCGCACCTAACCTCTGATCTTTCTACTATCTCTGATTGGGGCAGAGAAAACCTTGTGGTTTTTAATGCCTCAAAAACTCAGTTCCATGTGTCTACTCGTCATAATCTTCCACACGACTATCTCCTTACCTTCAACAACAACAACAACTCAATCCTTCCTCTTCTCTTAACATTCTTTTGAAGTTTCCTTTTCTCGTGATCTTTCCTAGAAGGTTCACATACACTCTTTTTCTAAAACAGCTTCAAAAGTGGTTAGGTGTACTGTACCGTTTCTGCAGTTTCTTCACCCTCAATTCAGTTGTTGTCTCTTTTACCTGTCGCTATTATAACGGACACTACTCTTCTGAACTCTCTATAACGGACACTACTCTTCTGAACTCTCTATAACGGACACTACTCTTCTGAACTCTCTAACTGCATGACTTCTCCTTTAAGGAAAGGACGCAGTACTAGACTTTCGACACATTCGCATTTATTTTCTGTCCAACGCTTTAATACAGCTTTCCCCCTCTCTGAATTTCAAACGCAGAGTGTCCAAGCATCTCGAAAACCTTCGACGTTAATTTTGGCTCTCTTCTTCTTCTTCTTCTATCGGGAGGGGCCGTTTTAGCGGCCATTCGCCCTTGGCCTTCTCCTTCCTGTATAATGTATATATATAAAATCAATGTTTTTGACACATGATTAATAAATTAGGTCCAAGGTGGGGCGATGAAAAGCCTGGTCTTCGTTAGAAGGAACTATTCAAGTGGAAACGAAAATCAACATTAACCCACAAAATGTACAGTGTGTATATATATATATATATATATGAAAGATTCTACGCTGTCGTGTATGATTATTATAAATACATAGAACAGCTACACCACAAAAATAATAATAATAATAATAATAATAATAATAATAATAAATTAGCATTATCCTTTGTAAAGAGAGATGTTAATTTCCTTTCAAGAAATACCTGAAATATGAATGGTTGCAGGAGCCTCTTTGTTATCCTAAGTATAAAATAGAAAAGTTGAAGAGTATCCACCTTGAAGGATGACGGTTATTGTAATGGAAGGTTAATTTTAACATTAAGAATGTTAATCTAAACACAATGAGATGTAGTGAAACAGTAATTCGTTTTCTTTATATTAGGTGTAACTTAAGAAATTCTGTCTATGAGGAGAAATTTAGTTGAATATATTTCTGTTTTGAGGGTATCATGTTAATAGCCTATTTATTTAATGAAAGGGAACAAGGAATATGGTCTTTGTTAATAAGGGTATATATATACACCAGGTGCTCCAAAAAAAAATCTAAATAAATGTTGTAAGCTAAAAATGTAGGCATCTAGACACAAAGACAAACGTAATAGGTAAGTTAAATATAGGAGTTTATTAACCTTAATTAAACAGTATGTTTAGTGTAATCGCTATTTTGTTCCTACGATATTATTCAACCGTGCGCAAATGGTTGACATAATTTTGGGAAATAGCTCAGCTAGAATGTTGTTGATGACCTCACAGACTTTGATCTTTAGGTCTTCAAATGTCTTAGGTTTAGAAGAATAGATCCTGTCTGGCCACAAAAATATGTTAGGGAGTATGAGGTCAGGTGAATATGGGGGCCATTCCACTGGCTCATAAAGGGAGATTAGTCGCCCGGAAAAGTGCTTCCTCAAAATTTTGCGAGTTTCACAAGCAGTGTGTGAAGGTGCGCCATCCTGGTGAAGCCAATTTGAATCTGGGGCAGTGCGGTTATTTCTTTTACGGGACAAATTAATAAATTGTAGTAAGCAGAAATATTGTAGCGATTGACGATATGAATTTTGCGTTATCGTGACTACTTTTCCAGTTTCATTCTCAAAGAAGTAGGGACCTATTACACCATACCACGCAACAACGACCCAAATGTTGAGTTTAACAACACTACGTGGAAGCTCTATTGGAGCGCTAGCATGACTTCCAGTGACGAGAGTTTTGTTTATTATCTCCGTAGATAGATGGACATAACAGATGGACATAACACTCGTCAGTGAAGTGGATATGTTTCAAGAACTCGGGATCTTCTTCAAACTTTGCTACCGTCCATGTTGCGAATTCCATTCGTTTTTCTTTTTAAATATTAGTCAGTAAAAAGCTTACGAATGAATTTTGAAGCGAAAAAGGTTTAATTCGGTACGAAATATACGACTCACAGATGTTCGTGAAATACCTACTTCTGCTGACAAACGTCGAATTGACTTCTGCGGACTGCTCGCAATAAGTTCATGAACCATATTTACGTGTTGCGCAGTTCTTGTTGATCGTCGCCTACCACTGTTACCCTTATGTTGATTGCTTACATTTCCATGTGCTTGAAATTTTCTAACAATTCGCGATATTGTCCTTCTATCGAGTGGAATTCTGTATCCATATTACGAAGGAATACAAAGGACACCAAACACCAATAGACCGACTGGTCCCCATACCTAATTTTAGTGTACAGTGATAACCAATTTGCTCTGTAATAATTTCAATTTGTGCAGGTGATAAATTTAAAGTCTGTGCACTGGTAGGGTGGAGCGAAAAATACTTTTTTTCTAGTATGAAGTTCTAATAGTGATTAAAAGTTGCATTTAGTGGACGAAATATGCCTGCCAAAATATGAGTTCATTTGTTTAAATGTTTCAGCTGCCACCAGGGGACTAAAGTTAACACAATTTTGTGTAAAAAGGAAAAAAATGCTTCTAATTTAGGTTTGTCAAACTATTATAAAATCTTATCGTAGAATTATCTAATAGTTTGATTAAGATTCTTAAATGATAGGAATTCGTTTTGTAAAAATGTCTTTTCATATGCTTAATAACTTCAGCTGCCACAAGAGAGCTGAATTTAACACAATTTAGAGTAACTGAGTCATGTTGAGACTACACTGAATGTTGTGGGGGGAGGGTTTGGGGAGGGTTGTGGGGGAGGGTTTTGGTGTGAAGGAATTTCTTTCTGTGAGACATTAGAACAGTGTGTTAACACTTGTCTTCTTAGGTAGTAGGCCTAGTCGCTCAGTTGATCGGAGAGATTTTTAATATGATCGGAATATTATAAAACTTTATTTTAAAGTGATTTATATAGAGATAATATTGATTTTATTATAAAATGCTTGTTATAATGTATTATATAATTTTAGTTTATTTATATAATATATTATATATTTATATAATATATTATTAATACTATAAAATATATTATATATATTAATTATATAATGTTTTGATGTTACAGGATATTTTGTGATTGTGAATTTTTCTTAAAAATATTATGGCATCAAATACTAAATATAAACATTTCACTAGAGAACTATGAAGTGTGCCATATTTGAAGTACCTTGTGAGATGAGTGATATGCAACTACCAACTTATAACTGCATTATGAAAAATTACTGTTCACAAAACATTAGTGAAGGAGCAGATGAATAACAAGGAGCCTTCATTTTCTGAAATAGCAGAGGCAGTTTCCAAAAAGGTAGAAAATATTTGGAAGAAGGCCTCTTTGCCAATAGTTTCACATACACGCGTTTTACAGATGATGCGAGTGTACCATGATAAATACAGGTCCTTATTAAAGCCATACAAGTCACGCAAGGATCAGCCTAAGTACAAAAATCAGCTTGAAGAATTTGAAAACTCTTCAAAATGCACTTTGTTTGACATCTGCACCTGCAAATGTAAGGAGTTTAGGAGATGCTCATGTGAAAAGAGTAAGAAAGTCCCTCCAAAAGAGCAGGATTTTTTAAATGACCAACGAACACGCAGAATAATATTGATAGGAAGCATTGACATAACACACACAAGACGATTACAAGCAAGAGAACATCGAAAGGAAATGGAAAAAGCACGTCTGGAATCCTCACAAACAACTAGTGCTGCTATAACCAATACGTCCAACTTACAAATCGAAACAGAGACAAGTGAACTTCAACAACTAGAAGAGATATCTGAAGATAATGAGGAAGATACAACCTCGATTCAATATGTAATATCAGAACAACAGATGCGTGAGCCACTGCCTTCATTAGCAATTACTTGTGATAGATTTAAAATGTCGGACAGAGCTGGGGCTGCTATTGCTTCTGCAGTATTGGCAGATCTTAAAATTGTTACTCCCGAAGACAAAGGGAATATTATAGACAGAAGTAAGCTAAGACGTGAAAGACAAAAACAGAGAAAGGAACTACAACAGATAGGAGAGCCAAAAACCATGCGGGGATTATACTTTGATGGCAGAAAGGATAAAACAATGATTCAAGTCCAGGAGAGTGATGGCTCTAACCACCAAAGAACCAAACGCGAAGAGCATATCAGCATAATATCTGAACCACACTCTCTGTACTTTGCACATGTGACACCTTCCAGTGGCAAAGCTAAATACATTTGCACAGCGCTAGTGAATTGCTTGAAAGAAAGGAATGTTGATATAGGGAACATCGTTGCAGTTGGCTGTGATTCGACAGTGGTTAACACTGGTAGTATTGGAGGCACAATAAGATTACTGGAAGAATCCTTTAATAAGCCATTGCAGTGGCTGATATGCCTTTTACACTTTTTACCATTGAACTTCCATTGCGCCATCTGTTTCATCACTTGGATGGTACCCTACTGGACCAAGAGCATTTTCAGGAGAAATTGGCCGAGCACTTTCAGACTGTGAAAAGCTTCCCATAGTTAACTTAAACCCATTGAAATTCAAGAGGACATGAATGTTGAATTGATGTAGATGACATAAGTACTGACCAGAAATACCTTCTTGAAATTCACAAGGCTATATCAAGTGTAACATTCTCAAAGACTCTTAGTCATAAGAGTCCAGGCAATATATCACATTCAAGGTGGCTCACCACAGCAAACGGACTCTGCGGTTATATGCAAGCACAGAGAATCCTTCAGGCAATTTACAAGAATTAGCTACTTTCATTGTTAGGGTATACGCACCGATGTGGTTTCAGATAAAGCGTAAACCATTATGCCAATATGGTGCTAAACATATGTGGCATATGATTGCAAGAAGCCGGTATCTCCGTGAAGAGCTTAGGAGAGTACATGACTCAGTCATTCAGCGAAATGCATATTACGCAAATCAAGAAAACATTCTCATTGCAATGATAGCTGATGAAAGGGAGCATGTGCGTCAGTTGGGATTTAGGCGTATCATAAAAGCAAGGGCATGCATTCAAGAAACAGATGTTATCAGGTATTTTAAGGTGCCAGAAATAAATTTTTAGGCCAAAGACTATACAGATCTCATTATGTGGCAAGATTTTCAGATAGCAGAACCACCGATAACCAAAGGAGTTTCTCTTGATGATATTGAATCATGCATCAAACATGGTACTACTCTTCATTCATAATTATTTCAGTTTCCATGTCATACACAAGCCGTAGAGAGATGCGTCAAGCTCGTTACAGACGCTGCTGGATCAGTCTGCGGACCTACAAACAGAGACGGTTGGATTCGTGCTACATTAGAATCAAGGAAAAAACAGCCAAAATTTGACACAAAAGCAAATTACTAAATAGTCTTCAGCAAGAACCCTTTCTAGAGGGAGGTTGGTTGGGGAAAGGGTGGTAACTCCGCTAAGGCACGAAATAACGTTTCTTAACTGTCTCAAGCCAGTATAAAGGAGGAGAGACATCCTAATTTATTACTGTTCCCTTTTTCAAGTAAATACAGAATCATACTTAATTGTCATTTTTAAGTTAACTTCAGCCCTCTTGTGGCAGCTGAAGATATTAAGCATATAAAAATGCATTTTTACAAAACGAATTCTTATCATTTATGAATCTTAATCAAACTATTAGATAATTTTACGATAAAACGTTATAATAGTTTGATAAACCTAAAATAGAAGCATTTTTTCCTTTTTACCCAAAATTGTGTTAAATTTAGCCCCCTGGTGGCAGCTGAAAATATTAAACAAATGAACTCATATTTTGGCAGATATATATCGTCCACTAAATGCAACTTTTAATCACTATTAGAACTTCATACTAGAAAAAAGGTATTTTTCGCTCCACCCTACAGTGTGCAGTGATAAATTAGGTTCTATATCGCCCCCATAAGGGTTCGAATCCACAACCTGTTCATTAGAAAAATAGGGCGATAGCCACGACACTACGACGAGATAAAAGTTAAAACAACCTGTCATACATTTAAACAACCTAGGAAACACATAACCCTTTTGCGTCCAGAGGCATTTTACGTGTTAACCCTCCCGTAGTCGAGCATTTAATTCAAACTATTTGGTGCAACGCTGGAATGCCAAAATGGAATACCATGCATGAATCCGCACGAGTTTTCATACTGAAAAAAATCGGCCACCACCAGAGTTCGAACCCACAACCTCTTGAATAGGAAGTCATATATATATATATATATATATATATATATATATATATATATATATAATATATTAGGGCCATGTGAATCACAATTTTTTTTCGAATCGAATCTGGAATCAAATCATCCCAAACAATTCAAATCGAATCGAATCATCCTAAACAATTCAAATCGAATCGAATCTCGAATCGAATCAGCTGTACACATATAGATTAGAGTGTTTCTACACACAATTAGTAATAAGCATAAAATTAATTAAATCTTGTTGAGAACCAAAGAATAAATTAAATCCTTCTAAAGAAAATTTATTAAGTATTTGATCATGAGGAGGAACAATGGTATTAAAGTATGATAAAAGTGTTATTGCGCGAGAGATTGGTCTCAATATATAGATTGAATTATAATCTAAGTAAAAATAAAAGTGTTTATTTGCGAAAGTGTTCTTCAAAACAACATCACTGATGTCGTTTACCGGATTTAATGGAGATTCGAAACTATCGAATCGGAGCCCAAGTTAACGAATCAAATCGAATCCTCTCTCCCGAATCGAAATCAAATCGAATCCCGAAGCTTCCAAAGGCCCTAATATATATATATATATATATATATATATATATATATATATATATATATATATATGAAAAATTATTTCACGAAAGTGACACGTGAAAAGTATTTATGATGAATAAAACCACGAAGGAAAAAGAAACACAAACGGGTGCTCAAGCGTCTTTCGTCTTTCGTGTTCCTGAGGATGTCATTAGACGAAAGCGCTTGAGCACCCGTTTGTGTTTCTTTTTTCCTTCGTGGTTTTATTCATCATATATATATATATGGGAACCCTAGATCCATGTCCCAAAGCTGGATCCTGTCTGCTTTGCAGATAGCTGGTGAGGGAAGTTATATTTATGGGACCTCTTTGCGAGTGACCCGTTGCCCACGTCGGGCTAACATCATGAAAAAGAAAAACTATGGTATTTGTCATTTACCATTACTTATTTGGACTATAGTGGTTTTATTCATCATATATATATATATATATATATATATATATATATATATATATATATATGTTACAGTCAAAGTGTGTAACCAGCTATTTCGTGTAATGGCTGAAACTTTTAGTCATTTCGCGAAATTACTAAAATCTTCAGCCATTACGCGAAATGGCTGAAATTCCACCTTGATCATTTTGTACAAGATCATTTGCCCGGTTAGGTCAACTGTATGCCCTTGACAATTGGTTAGGTTAAGTAGTGTTATTTTCGTTAAAATTAAAGAAAATAACACGACTTAAATTAACCAATTGTCAAGGGCATACAGTTGACCTAACCGGGCCTTCAATGGCGGACATCGGAATAACATTGAAGGCCCGGTTAGTATTTGAAAACCTCTATATTGAAAATTCAAACGTTCAAATGTGTTCAAATGTGTATTTGAAGAGTGTTTCTCACTTATTTGAACAGACCTGTGGCTGTATGTATGTTTTAGCAGATTTAGTTAGTTAAATAAAGGTTTCCAATTTTATTGTGATGTTTGTTATTTCTATGAATTCATGACAAAAGTCATTTTAGCCATTTCACAAAATGACCAAGGTGGAATTTCAGCCATTTCGCGTAATGGCTGAAGATTTTAGTCATTTCCCGAAATGACCAAGTGAAACAGCCATTTCACGAAATTACTAAAAGTTTCAGCCATTACGCGAAATGGCTGGTTACACACTTTGACTGTAACATATACGGTATGTATATATATATATATTGAAAGAGGTTTTGGCTTATTTATTCGATGAGAATCAAATATTTGCTGGTTTTTTGGTGTTCTTATTATTTTGATGTATATACAGGGTGCTTCAAAAATATGTTGCCACTTGTATGGCGGTAATATGTCATTGCTTACCCCCTTATAGTTTGTGTGGTTTTTTTTTGTTTATGTAAGTATTTGTCTGTTTATTTGCGTGTTTTTTAATAATAATGTCGGGGGAGGGGGTGGTTCTCACGGATTGTGTGAGTGATTAATGAGTGAACCCCATTCATTGAAAATGGCTACAAGGTTTACATAAGAGCAAAGAAATGTAAAACTTGTAGCCATTCCCATTGGATGGGGGTTCACTCCTCAATCACTCGTACAGTCCCTGCAAACAAACCGACATTATTATTATTAAAAAACAAACAAATAAACACACATAAACACTTACATAAACAAAATAAAACAAACTATCAATGGTAAGCAATGACATATTAGCGCCATATAAGTGGTAATATTTTTTGAAGCACCCTGTGTATATATATATATACATATAAACCCTTTACAAAAGTTGTTAGAATAAATCTTAATTGTTTTAAATAGTCTCGAATGAAACTAAACCTTCATTTTGGAACCAAAAACAATTAATTTTCCATAATACAGGGTGTTCAAAAAGAAACGCAACCTTGGTTTTGCTTCCGCCAGAGTTGTTCGTTCTGACAAAGGTCAAGCTTGTCATTCCACTTTAGACCTACAGTTTAACGTGAATACCGAACCACGCCCCACCACGGGTGGTCAGAAATTACAAAGTCCTCGCTCGGACTCGATCTCACGACCTCCCGATCAGCTGACCAGCGTCTTAACCACTAAGCTACCCAAGGTACGCATTTATCAAACATTTTTTTTTTGTTGTGTGGAAGGATGAACAGCTGGGTTTTGCTGCGCTCCGCCTGCCGTCTCGATAGGGTCTCGATCCCGGTGCCGATGGATTCGTAGTCAGCGATGCTAACCACTACACCACCGAGGCGCATAAAACCTATTGGGGAATGCGTATATTGTAACCTACCTTTTACTTTTCTTTTTTGTGTTGCGTTTCTTTTTGAACACCCTGTATCTTACCTTTATGAAGTCATCTTGTAATTCTTTTATGACTTTAAATATAATAATACAATTAAAACTGTGAACCGGAATGAAGTGGTTCCCTACTTGGTGGCCCGTTGTTTTTTTCCTCTTTAGTTCCTGGACCATTCCTTCCTACCATCAAAAAGAATCCTTCTGCACCTCTTGTGGGAGATCGTCGGGCGATGCACATAAAAGGTCAAATTCCTCCTCAACAAACACACTTGCCAACCCGAACAGGTATGGACGGTCAGCCGCGGGCGATAACTGTCCTTGAGAAAGCTATTCGGGGCAACCTCCAAACTCCGTAAACGGGCATGCTTGAAGACGTTACCATGACGACGGCTTTGGGCATACTTTGGTTCATTTTATTACCTAACATTTTTTTTTCCATTATTCAGATTGGTATGGAATATTTGTTGTTTACAATCTTCGTATCACTTTATACACGAGTGTGTGTGTGTGTGTGTGTGTATATATATATATATATATATATATTAAGTACACGCTTATTTGTTTATTAAACTTGGAGCAAATCGCGTGAGGTATATTTCTCACTGTAGCAATAAGTTCGTTCGTCATTTATTACTTTCAATTGAAGTTGCGTGTCAGATTAAAATCTTAACCAAGTATACATGGCACAAAAATAATAATGTGTACACACACACACACACACGTGTATGTATATATCCAGAAAGTGAGAGACAAACCTGTAAATAAATAGATTTTTCAAGCCTGGTATCAAATTTTGCTTGTCAGTTATCTAAATATTTGCAATTTTTTTCAATATGAAAATGTTCTTATGAATGATATATATATATATATATATATATATATATATATATATATATATGTGTGTGTGTGTGTGTGTGTGTGTGTGTACGTGTATACACTTATTTTCGAAGTTATTCGCAATTTATATGATTCTTTGTTTGGAATATGTTTAGCTTCGACCGTCCTTTTGTTTTTATGTTCAATTTCAATGGCACAGAACTATCTCGTTTTCAGAATCTATTCAAAAAGGAATCATTTGAATATTTGTATGGAGGAAATGTCCTTCGTAAATCACTATTCATTTTCCTTAAATCCGTCCTCTATTTTTTTTTCCTTTATTATAAAAAGGAAATTGTGAAACAGAATTTCTTTTTCCTCCTTTGTCCATTACTATTCTGAAAGTTTTTGTTTTTTTTCAGGCGTTAGTAACTCCTTTGTAGGTAACACATTCTGATAAAGCAAATAATACGAATATATTTCTTTTCCCCTAATGGGGTCGAATCGTAGCAACTATTTATCGCCTATAAAAATGTTTATATACTGTATATAATTTTTTTTTTTGTAAAGACTTTTCTCCCGGGGAAGTCGTATAGCGCAAAGATTAAAAAATACGAGTACATCGCATCGCGAGAGACAAAAAAAAAAAAAAAAAACCCTCTTTAAAACCGAGTAAAACCCAAAAACTCATCGGTTTTTTAGAACATAGTTGTCAGCTTTAATTAATATCTTATTTTCTGCGGTTTGTTTTATTTCACAGTGTATATATATATATATATATATATATATGTAAGTCACTGGACAGCCACGTAAACAACATATTTAATTTACTATGAGTTTAATTTTCCCTTGACAGATTTTGATTCGCATTCTACTTTGGAGTGAAGCCTAAACGGTTGTCTTTGACATAAGTACGATGGAACTGCGGTAATCGAAAATTTGTAGGTTTCAGCTGATTTTCTGGTATTACTCAAATTGTTTTTATTTCATCAGAGTTGTGTGGGGTTAGGAAAAGACCTCATTTTTGTAAAGTAATCGTCCACTGGTGTAATGAAACCACTACAATAATACAACAGCTGTTATATTTGCATATTTTGTGGTCTGTTGTCTCTGAATGAAGTTATTTTTTTTAACTACGTTAGAGATGGGACATACATTTCCTTTAATTCAGAAAAAAAGATTTTACCAATTATCAAACCGCAAAATCATTATATGGATTTAATTGTTAATTTTCTTACAATTTTAGTCAATAATACGAGTAAAAATGACAGCTGCGGCACCTTTCGAAACCCTGAGTCTTCCGGTATGATAACGCTCTCAAACGCTCAACTAACAGCATGAAACCAGACTCAAGGAGAACGTTCTCGAAATTCTGCAGTGACTGGCTCATCACCTGATTTGAATCCTATTGAAGATCTGTGGGAAGAAGTTGGTCACTTTCCGAAAGAGAAAATGCCCTCGAGGACTCAAGAAGTGCTGGATACTTGCGAAGATGCTCAGAAAAACATTCAGGTTGGGCTTTGTTGACAATTAATAGATTCTTTACCACTTCATTATACACCTCTGATCAAAGCAAAAGAACAAAATCAACGTGATCAAAATTCTTTCATAGAGTAAGTGCCCTCAGTTGATGATAATATTTTCATCAAACTTCGATGCTTGATGAAATACTTTTCATCGAACTTATTCCATAAAATGAAAATAATTTCATTCGATCGAGTGGCACCATCTAATGGAAGAAATGTCAGTTAAATTCCCTCTCAATTTATCTTCATTAACCGAGTGTAATTACATGCAAGTTAGTTTTTATATGTTCATCCAGAACAACATACTAACAGCAAATTATATTTGAAAATTAATACATTAGCAATAAACTCATCTTACTTTCGTGGGGGTTCGAGCGGTTGTCAGTGAAGATTCGAGTTCTGTCAGCCGCCACGTTACTCACTTGGCCATGTGACGTTAAGGTATGATGATGAGTTTTGCATGTACGAGTATACTTCAGCGTAGTAAAGACAATGAGGTCGGGATTCAGACCCCAATGATGCTGGTAATAATAATACAAAATTGCCAACAAAGTTAGAACAACAGGTTGCATTAGTTGGCCTGAGCGCTGTGCCAGTTTCTGGCTTTTCTGAATGATTATTATTTGTGTATACGAGTATATCCTTTCTTATTAGCACGTATACTTTTATAGCTACATTTCATCATTATTTTCCCCATTTTTTCAAACTTGTCGTTCAGTGTGACTAAAAAAAAAAAAAAGTTCCTTTAATGATTCCCCATTGGGGGGGGTAGTTAATGTTTCACAATTCACAGATAAAATTATAAATAAATTCATTCAAAGCTTCGCAACCTTTAACACAAAAATTTCAATAAAGGAGTTAATTAACAAATAAAGATAATTTGTAGAGACTTAATTATATAATAAGCGATAGCAAAGCAATTGTAATGATTATACAACCCAATTTCAACTCAAAATTAGTCGAACGAAGGTAATACCACCGTTTCACCTATTATCCCATATAAAAACTTAGATTTCTTTAAAAATAACGTTTCACACAAAAATTCGTCAGATTTCAAAAGCACAATATTTACAAAAGGAGCGTAAGTCTATCAAATTGAAGGAAAATAAAACAGCGATTTTAGTTGGTGCTCAGTTTTAGATTCTCAAAAAAAAAAAAAATGGGTGTGATTTCATAGGTATACACTTCCTAATTCTATTTAAACCCAATCAGATCATCTCAAGGGTGGATAAATCCTATTTAAGGTATCCGATTCGTACAAATAGGTAAACCAATTGAACCATTGACAATTATGTGAACCAGTCAAAAGTTAAGTAAATTTATCTTGGGTCATGATCCGCAATCATTGACTCTAGAGTTTTTGATAAGAGCTTTTAATGTTTGACAACTCAAAACACAGGTGTAGAATTCATCTTTCCTTGATTGAAGTTTTAGTGTTTATAATTTAAACCACTGTTGTCGCGCTCTTTTTTTGGGCGCATGAACAAGAATATGCGTGCGAAGTAAAATTGTGAGTTTACGTGCGTTGAGTGCATCTGTGCACGCAAGTTTTATTATATATATATATATATATATATATATATATATAGGATAAAAACGAAGACGTAGAGCAAAAAAGTCATTATATTTGGCTGCAGCCGACGTTTCGGGCAACTCTACCCATTTTCAAGGCCTAATAAATAAAAAGCTAAAATTAATGCATGACAAAAATATATGAATGTCAAAAACTAAAACTAATTTACAGTACAGAATAAAACCACTTCAAGAATAAAAATTAAAAAGCATAAAACAAGCATAAGCCAAAAACAAAAAGTAAAATTTATATACATGACAAATATACACATGATAAAACTAAAACTTAAAAACTAAAAACATTCAAACAAATTAGTTAAAAACTTCACTAAAAAAGTTAAATGAAAAAACGCAAAAGTGCACCAAACATACCATGCTCACTTGACAGCCACAAACAACTGAGGCGAAAAGGAGACAGGGTCAAGGGGGGGATTAGTTTGTAGGTATTTTAATTAATATAAAGGGGGTAACAACTAGAATCAATATTTAAACTGGAGTTCAGAAATTTAATGCACAGAGATTCGTAAATACGGAGAGAGGACGGGCATTTTAATGATTTAAGAATTTTAAAGTTATTAACGGAAATATCAACCTTACACTTAACAGAATGATTTCTAATGGCAGACTGTTCCTTTTTAGATAAAACTTTCCCTGTCCTATGGCTAATACCCATATGGGAGCAAAATCTTGCCTGCAAAGAACGAACTGTGCTGCCAACGTAGTTCCCCTGGGAACACCCAGGGCAGGTAAACAAATAAACGACAGAACAGTTCATCGCAGGGGGGATTTTGTCCTTACAACGGAAAAAACATTCAAGGGTATTATTATTTACAAAAGCAACCTTAAAATCAGTGTGAAAATAAAATTTCCTCACCACACTCAACAATTGCTTTTTCACAAAAGTGTTAAAATGGTAGAGGTCAGGTAAAACAAGATATTTACAATTCTTAGGAACATCATACGTTGGGATAAGGTTGGGGGAATAAACATTATTAAGAAATTTACCAATAATACCTTGTACAAGATCACGTGGAAAACCATTTTTAAAGAAAAAATCAGTAAGGAATTCAAACTCATTATGAAGCAGAGCAAAGTTTGAGCAAATATTATAAGCTCTATGCACTAAAGTGCGAATGGAACTTAGTTTGTAATTAAAATCGCAAAAACTAAAAAAATTAAAACCTAAACCCGTAAAAGTAGGCTTCCGGTATGTCGAAGTTAAAACAGTCGAGCCTGATTTGGAAACCAAAACATCAAGGAAAGGAATAGAACCTTGAACTTCCTTTTCCTGCGTAAATATAATGTTCTTATGCAGTGTGTTCAGAAAATTTAAAAACTGAACTGATTGATTATCCGTTTGAAATAAAGCAAACGTATCATCAACATAACGTCTGTACAATTTCGGCTTAAGGTGAGGGGGGCACTCACAGAAGGCCCTTTCCTCAAGATGAGACATGAAAATATTCGCAAAAACGGGACCTAAGGGTCTATTGTTATTACTAAACCAGATAAGGGTAGTGGTGTTGTGGTTATGAATAAAACGGATTATATTAAAAAAATGCTTGATATTCTTTCCGATTCATTAAAATTTGTTAAGGTAGATGAACAGGCTTCTAAAATTATTCAGCGATTGGAAGTCAAGGTTAACCGTGTTTTGCTTAAGCTTAAACATGATTGTGTTATTAACTCCTCCACTTATGATGAACTGTACGTTTCAGGCTCTTATTTGGGCCTTATGTATGGTCTGCCTAAGGTTCATAAAGTCGGTGTTCCATTGCGCCCAATTTTAGCGTCTTATCCTTTGGCTAATTACAAACTTGCCAAATTTCTTGTCCCACTGTTATCATCATTTACTGTGAACTTGTACAGTGTTAAGGATAGTTTTTCTTTTGTGTCGGAAATTAAGAAGTTTAATATGAATTCTTTGTTTATGACAAGTTTTGATGTATCTTCCCTCTTTACAAATGTCCCCTTGGATGAGACCATTACAATTATTTTAAATAAAGCTTTTCCACAGCCGGACTCACTTTTTCACGGCTTTGGCAGAGCACAGTTTGAGCAGCTTCTGAATTTGGCAGTCAAGGATAACTTTTTTAGTTTTCAAGGGGTAGTTTACCGTCAGTTGGATGGAGTGGGGATGGGGAGCCCCTTAGGTCCCGTTTTTGCGAATATTTTCATGTCTCATCTTGAGGAAAGGGCCTTCTGTGAGTGCCCGCCTCACCTTAAGCCGAAATTGTACAGACGTTATGTTGATGATACGTTTGCTTTATTTCAAACGGATAATCAATCAGTTCAGTTTTTAAATTTTCTGAACACACTGCATAAGAACATTATATTTACGCAGGAAAAGGAAGTTCAAGGTTCTATTCCTTTCCTTGATGTTTTGGTTTCCAAATCAGGCTCGACTGTTTTAACTTCGACATACCGGAAGCCTACTTTTACGGGTTTAGGTTTTAATTTTTTTAGTTTTTGCGATTTTAATTACAAACTAAGTTCCATTCGCACTTTAGTGCATAGAGCTTATAATATTTGCTCAAACTTTGCTCTGCTTCATAATGAGTTTGAATTCCTTACTGATTTTTTCTTTAAAAATGGTTTTCCACGGGATCTTGTACAAGGTATTATTGGTAAATTTCTTAATAATGTTTATTCCCCCAACCTTATCCCAACGTATGATGTTCCTAAGAATTGTAAATATCTTGTTTTACCTGACCTCTACCATTTTAACACTTTTGTGAAAAAGCAATTGTTGAGTGTGGTGAGGAAATTTTATTTTCACACGATTTTAAGGTTGCTTTTGTAAATAATAATACCCTTGAATGTTTTTTCCGTTGAAGGACAAAATCCCCCCTGCGATGAACTGTTCTGTCGTTTATTTGTTTACCTGCCCTGGGTGTTCCCAGGGGAACTACGTTGGCAGCACAGTTCGTTCTTTGCAGGCAAGATTTTGCTCCCATATGGGTATTAGCCATAGGACAGGGAAAGTTTTATCTAAAAAGGAACAGTCTGCCATTAGAAATCATTCTGTTAAGTGTAAGGTTGATATTTCCGTTAATAACTTTAAAATTCTTAAATCATTAAAATGCCCGTCCTCTCTCCGTATTTACGAATCTCTGTGCATTAAATTTCTGAACTCCAGTTTAAATATTGATTCTAGTTGTTACCCCCTTTATATTAATTAAAATACCTACAAACTAATCCCCCCCTTGACCCTGTCTCCTTTTCGCCTCAGTTGTTTGTGGCTGTCAAGTGAGCATGGTATGTTTGGTGCACTTTTGCGTTTTTTCATTTAACTTTTTATTAGTGAAGTTTTTAACTAATTTGTTTGAATGTTTTTAGTTTTTAAGTTTTAGTTTTATCATGTGTATATTTGTCATGTATATAAATTTTACTTTTTGTTTTTGGCTTATGCTTGTTTTATGCTTTTTAATTTTTATTCTTGAAGTGGTTTTATTCTGTACTGTAAATTAGTTTTAGTTTTTGACATTCATATATTTTTGTCATGCATTAATTTTAGCTTTTTATTTATTAGGCCTTGAAAATGGGTAGAGTTGCCCGAAACGTCGGCTGCAGCCAAATATAATGACTTTTTTGCTCTACGTCTTCGTTTTTATCCTAAATGTAAAACTACGTCTCCTTAGGAGGGATCCTATTTCTATATATATATATATATATATATATATATATATATATATGCGCCTCGGTGGTGTAGTGGTTAGCGTCGCTGACTACGATTCCATCGGCCCCGGGTTCGAGATCCGACGGCAGCCGGCGCGCAGCAAAACCCAGCTGTTCATCCTTCCATACAATAAAAGAAAGTGGTTGGTAGATAAATGGGTACCCTAGGTGGCCTAGTGGTTAAGATGCTGGGCTGCTGATAGGGCGTGGTTCAGATTCCACGTTAAACTGTAGGTCTAAGGTGGAGTGAAAAGCTTGACCTTCGTCAGAATGAACAATTCGGGGGGAAGCTAACCAAAGGTTATATATATATACTGTGTATATATAACGTTAAAAAACAGAAAATGAGGAACTCATTGCATATTTTCTAATTCCATATCAACCGAGTTGATATATATATATATATATATATATATATATATATATATATATCTCGGTGGTGTAGTGGTTAGTGTCGCTGACTACGAATCCATCTGCTCCAGGATCTAGACCTGGTGACGGCAGGCGGCGCGCAGCAAAACCCAGCTGTTCATCCTTCCATACAATAAAAAAAGATTGGTTGGTAGATAAATGGGTACCCTGGGTAGCCTAGTGGTTAAGACACTGGGCTGATGGTGGGGCATGGTTCGTATTCCACGTTAAACTGTAGGTCTAAGGTGGAGTGACAAGCTTGACCTTTGTCAGAATGAAGAATTCGGGCGGAAACAAAACTAAGGTAACCAAACCAAGGTGTGTGTATATATAACTTATATAATATATATATATATATATATATATATATATATATATATATATATATATATTGATGACAAATTAATTGTGAGAAGTTTCATTGTCGGTTATCTTTTTATTCCAGCTATAGTTTAAGTAATTGTAACCACACATCATTTACAGACTGAGCTTTTGAAATTTTGTGGCAGAGTTTCAAATCCGCATTGCTTGGTATCAGAATTGCCCATGCAGCCGGACGAGTATTCCGTGATTCCAGAAAAAAAAACACGTTCAAACTCGGCGAGGACTTAGCAGTGTTTGACCTTGCCCTTATGCCCGTTCCTTATACTCTGTATATATATGCTTTAAGTACAGTAACTGTATTGTATGAAATGAAAATAAACTGATGCAAAAAAGTGGGAAATTTGCCGAATTTGAACGCATATCTTTACCGAGATCGCTGATGGCTTATCGGGATAAGGATGGTGAGTCTGGAACAAGGCCGATAGCATGAATTCGAGTTGGAATATATAAAAAGAGACGCAACGCTTTGTAATTTTTTCCTGTTTTATAAAGAGTTAAATGAGTTTGGTTGCCTACATATGAAAATCCTTTTCGAAATGAATTTTTGTACTTAAACATGTATGAAGCATTCCGAACCACAAATAGCCAAGCGCCAGTGGGGGCCAGAATTGAGTTATTTATACCACTATATTCCCCCACCCTTTCTCTATCCTGTAGGTGAGTCAGGGGGCGGATTGTGGACCTGTACGTATGGTCGAAATTAACCAAATATCGTTATTGGTTCAAAAGTTATGGCATTCTGCAAGGTGACAAACTTTAACTGCATTTTTCTCCATTTTTTTCATTTTGGCGCTTGGCCACTTGTGGTCCGCAGCGCCTTATATGTTTATTAATGAATTATTAATAATAAATTATTAATAAATAATAAATGAAGGATAATAAAGTCGATTAAAGAGAATTTTTTTGGTTCTTTACTTCATTAACTGCGAAAGATGGAGCAAAATCTTCACTGGAACGTGAAGAATTTGCATAATGAACTTATTTTTAATATTTTAAGGGGTTTTATTGTATTTAATATATATATATTATATGGGGTGAATTTCACAATTAGACACGTGAAATGAATGAATGATGCAAACCCACAGGAAAGAAGAAAAATGATTCCAAGGTCTTTCGTGTATTCAGAAGTACATTCCCCGACGAGGTGTATTTCTGAATACACGAAAGGCCTTGGAATCATTTTCTTTTTCCCTGTGGGTTTGCATCATATATATATATATATATATATATATATATATATACACAGGGCTAGCCATAAGTTGCGCCCAAAATAAAAAGTAAGAAAAATGTATTACCTAACAAATACAACGAAAATAAGTGCAAAACAATACACTATAACTAAGCGGATTTTATACAAAACTGTAATAAATGTTGTATTAGTCCACCATTATTCTCAACAACACATTGGAGTCTTCGCGTAGATAGATGGTAGACCGAACTCCGCAATTCCAGTAAAAAAGTAAATATGAATATAGAGAGATAAATCCAAATCAATTGAAATCAAAAGATAAGAAGGTAGATATGCATATTGCAAAATAAATCCGCATTATACAGGGTGTCCCAAAAAAACTCTATAGATATAAAGCTATAAAGAGTATATAGTTTTTTTTTGGGACACCCTGTATATAATTTGAAAGAAAATATTTGATTGGTTCAAATGTGATTGGCTTTCTGTTAATTAGTAAATAGGTTTGGGCGCTACTTATGGCCAGCCCTATATATATATATATATATATATATATATATATATATATATATATATATATATAGAGTATGTACAGGGCTATTCAAAATGATTCATCCGATTTCAACTGAGAATACTTCCGTACCTATCAACCGTGCATCGACTGGGCATACACCACATGAAAGAGGAAATCTTTGAGTTTTACAAGATCACCGCGAGAGGGCTCCAAAGTCACGCCGTGGCCTAGCCTAGCAACAAACAGTCAGTGTGAAAATGGTGTCCGCACAGCAGAAGGCGTTTTGTGTGTTGCAGTTTTCGAGCTGAAAATCGGTAGTCACAGTGCCCTAGGTCGCCGGATCTTACACCGTGCGACTTCTTCCTTTGGGGGTACGTTAAGGATACTGTGTACGTGCCACCGTTGCCCACATCTTTGGATGAGCTCCGAACTCGCATTGTTACTGCCGTAGAGTCAGTGACAACGGACATGCTGGAGCGAGTATGGGAGGAATTCGACTATCGTGTCGACGTTGCTCGTGTAACTAGGGGAAGTCACATAGAGCATTTATGAGGTGAGAGACAAAATTTGGACAGTTTTTCTTTTGGTTGATGTATCACAAATCACTCTGTATTTGTAACATTAAAAAATATTCTCATTTGAAATCAGGTGAATCATTTTGAATAGCCCTGTATATATATATATATATATATATATATATAATATATATATACACAGGGTGATTCAAAAAATGTTAACACCTATATGGGGTTTTATTTTTTATTTTCATTTTATTTGTAAACATTTTTTTGTGATGCGATCAATGCTTCATACACTCTCTACTCGCTGTCCACGGATATCTATCTATGCATGTATGAAAGCGGTCAAACGTTGTTTCCAGAGCACTAAGGCATATCTCTGGTGGTACTGATTGGATAATATCTGTAATTCTTTCTCATATAAGTGTTAAAAAAAAACTTAATCACCCTGTACATATATATGTAATAAAAGTATAGCAAAAAGGTCATACATAAATCAAGTTTAATATTTTCAAAATGTTCTTTTTCGGTATTAGAAAATACTGCTTAATTGAACTATACCTAAATAACAGAAATAGTAAAATATCATAATATTATTTTTAATGTTTTAACCTTCTCAGATAGAAAATATGCTTCGTATTAGTTGAACTTCGTAACTTAACTATCTGAAAACCATTTTCTTTTTTTATCAAAGTTACAAACATATTGTGAAACCCTTTTTTTCCCCCTTCAAAAGAGGCGAATCTTTACTGGAACTAATTATAGACTAGTCCGCTCATTATCTGTATTTAGAAAAAGTAATGGAAAAGATATGTATTTACTAGAATACAGTTTTACCCAGAACTGTATAACTTTTTCTTGACTGTATACCAAAATAATTAACGAAAAAATCTTTAAAGTCTTGTATATTTTTTTGTATTTCACTGCTTCAAAGGATAGGACGAGTATGAGAGATCTTTATATGATTTCCATCTTTGTACTTTAAGTAAGGCTCATGATATCTCGTAACATAAGAGAGTCTGGTTTAAAAAATTGCTTTGCTATAGGGTTTTAGAAAGGCTCCGTTAATAAGTGGTTTGTAAGTTGTTTGTTAAATAGGTTTCGATTTGTTTGTATGAGTAATGCAAGTTCTTTATAATGTGATGCTAATCACGGTGTGCCTCAAGGCTCAATGTTGGATCCACTACTATTTTTTATTGTACTCGTCTGTACGAGGTCTCCTTCGATTTTTAAATATACTTATAAAATTAACATAACTACATTATTCTACTCACAAACTATGTACAAAAGTAACTTTCCTAACAAGGACTTTAATACTGTGAGAAATACCCTATACATTATATTTGTCAATGTTAATGAGTGGTTGATCACAATTGAGGGAGCTATTGAAGAATAGGGACCCCAGCCTTCTTTAGTTAGCTTTATAAGGCTAAGTAACGAAAATATCATGACCTAACCTAACCAGTCGTCAAGGGCGTACCGTTAACCTAACGATTGGTTAGGTTAGGTCGTAATATTTTCGTTAGTTAGCCTTATAAGCCTAACTAAAGAAGGCTGGGGTCCCTATTCTTCAAGAGCTCACAATTGAGGATTGGTAAAGTTCATCAAAACATTTTTAAAGTAGTATTTTTTTAATTATAAAGAATGTACACCAATAAAAGCTTTTTGTTAAGTTCACTCAAACGAACAGCAGTGAAATTTTACGAATCCAAGTATTTGTAGGACTCTGGCTAAATGGAGGTTTAGCGTTACATCATTTACGAGTTACTCTACTAAACTTTTAAATTAAATTAGGCCCAGTTATTAAATATAAAGAATAGATCGTAAATTATATTTTAAATTTAATTAAGCCCAGTTATTAAATATAAAGAATAGATCGTAAATTATATTTTAAATTAAATTAGGCCCAGTTATTAAATATAAAGAATAGATCGTAAATTATATTTTAAATTAAATTAGGTCCAGTTATTAAATATAAAGACAAGATCGTAAATTATATTAAACTAATTCGGTAACTATATAAAATAACAGTAGAACAAATTACCAGTCCATGTAGTAAATATATTTATTAGTTAATAATAATTAGTTAGTTTAGTAAAAATAAAAATATTTTATAAATTAGTAAAACTTTTAATGATCATTTTTAAAGGTGCAAAATACCATCAGTCCCAATATTCGGGATACACTAGGTCACACCTACCTTAACCCAGTAGATCCCATGGAGGATCTACCAAGCAAACTTTCAATATTTTTTGATATTTTGATGAAGAGAGGCCAAATAAAGAGAAATTTGCATTTTCAAATTCGTACTGTTTCGTTACAAAATTGGGAACTATTGAAGAATAGGGACCCCAGCCTTCTTTAGTTAGCTTTATAAGGCTAAGTAACGAAAATATCATGACCTAACCTAACCAATCGTCAAGGGCGTACAGTTAACCTAACGATTGGTTAGGTTAGGTCGTGATATTTTCGTTAGTTAGCCTTATAAGCCTAACTAAAGAAGGCTGGGGTCCTATTCTCCAATACCTCCCAAAATTGGTTTGTGAAATATGTGATAAGAATTAACCTATTTATTAGGGTCGAATAGTACTAATAAATAGGCAGTACTAGGCCTAAAGAGATAATATAAACCATTAACAGTGTTGCCAAACATTTAACGTGTGCAGGAGTGCCAATTTTAAAGCTGTACTCAGGCGAACACCGTGGGAAAGAATGAGTTAAGGCCTAGTGTGTCTCAACTATATTTTTTATATAAGAAGGATGGTACAGGGGCGAATACCCACATAAACATCCCGATGGTACCGGTGGTAAGTCAAAATCTCTTTCTTCGTATTGTAACTGCCAACGAAATATGGAATAATTTATAATTTGATCCGTAAAATGACTTTCAAGAATATTAAGATATATTTTCGACTTAAAGCTGCTGTTCCAATTTTGCTTAATTTATGTCGTGGTTCTTCACTCCATTGAACATAATGTACAGGGTGTTTATAAAGTCCCTATCTATTTCTGTGAAAACGTAGCAAAAAAGGGTAAAATTCAATAACAATATAATAGAAGGTAGACATTTAATGAATAATTAAGCATATGATTCTACATGACTACCATCAGTATCTCTACAGAGTTTGAATCTGTCAGCAACATCGCGGAACACATTTTGGAGCATGACAGGGGTTATTTTTGTAACTGCTTTTTTGTAACTTGCAGATCCGTAACCCTCGTTTGATAGACGTTTGATTTGATAAAGCCCCATGCAAAGAAATCCAAGGGCGTTAGGTCAGGAGATCGAGCCGCCCAGGGCCTGTTGCCTCCACGTCCGATCCACCTATTTGGAAATCGTTCATTTAGGTACTCCCAAACAATGTTTGCGTAATGACAAGGGGCCCCATCTTGTTGAAAGAACGATGGTGTTTAAAATGCCATCTGAATGAAGCTGGGACATTTACGTGCTCGTATCGTAACAGCAGTTACAAAAATAACCCCTGTCATGCTCCAAAATGTGTTCCGCAATGCTGCTGACAGATTCGAACTCTGTAGAAATACTGATGGTGCTCATGTAGAATCATACGCTTAAGTATTCATAAAATGTATGCCTTCTATTATATTGTTATTGAATTTTACCCTTTTTTGCTACGTTTTCACTGAAATAGATTGGGACTTTATAAACACCCTGTATTATAAACACGGGGCAAAATTGTTCAGAAATTAATTCAGTGATGTCACTGATCTTCAGAAAGTGCAATGAAATATTAACATACGCGAGAATGCGTCGTTCAGAGCTAAGACTGTATTAAAAATCCAAGATTGATTAAGTTTATTAAAGTGGATCATGTATGTTACACACACACACACACACACACACACACACACACACACACAAAAAAACAATTTTGGACTTTCTCTCCTTCTATAACATAATCCTAAAAATCAATCATTTACTTTTACACTTCTGGGGAATTCTGGGGAATTCTGGGGAATCGCGTCGCGGTCGCAGCAGCGTGCGGGACTCCCAATCTATCAATATAAAATCACGCGCGACTTGAGTCGTCACGACCCAATTCGTCAGTTGTGAGTCGCAAGACGATCCCGTGTGCGGCCGGCCTTAGGAGACGATACCTTTTGCAAGAAAGAGTTAGTGACCTTAAAAATTTTTTTGAACGTAGATGCTTTTGAGGAAACGCCAAATCCATTTACAGTATAATTACAGTCTACAACTAAATTACTGTAAATACTAATGATGTTTACTTCAGTAATAGCAAAAGTATTATTATTATTAGGATTATCATTATGATCTTTCATTTCCAAACCTAACTTATAGTATTCTTGCGTCATCAAACGTATTATCCTTTCACTTCAGAACCCCTAAAGCAATATATATATATATATATATATATATATATATATATATATATATATACATATGAACACTCATTGGCACGTAATAAACAAGACAAAAATAATAACAATAATACTCAAATTTCAAATTACTTCTCAAGATATTTTCAGGTGTCATTAATTTCTCTCTCTCTCTCTCTCTCTCTCTCTCTCTCTCTCTCTCTCTCAAGCCGTTCCATTCAATTCCGGCTATCATCGTCCCTATATATATATATATATATATTTGGGATGGCTATTACGGGTCCTCCTTTACTGCTAATTAAGATTGCATGTAAGATAACTTTTTTGCATTTCGTTTGCTTCCGAAGTGAGTTATAAAACTGGTAATTTATTTTACACACACACACACACACACACACACACACACACATACATTCAGCACGACTACTAACCGATAAGTATAGGCTACACGTATACGCTGCTGAAGAACTTTAACTACCTTCTCTACGAAAGTGAACATCATATTACGAACTTAAATCAGTGATATTGGCAATGAGAAGTTCGATGAAAAATGTTAAAGATTTTCATCAGATGTTTTAAGATATGAATTAGACATGAGACGTATCTTACGGAGAAAGATGAAAAAAAAGGGGGTAAATTTAATGAAACTGGGGTTGGGGGGGAGAGGGGGTGAATTTTGAAATGTTTAACCACGGTTGAAATATGATATCAAGGTTATGTCTTTAACAATTAATGAAGTTAAATATAAACGTCGTCTGCAAAATGTCAATTTAGCGTCAATGTCTCCTTTTTACACATAATTTTTCAAAATTAAATATTGAAATTTTTAATAAAAAGAATTTTAAATTTTAAATTTAATATATTGAATTTTAAATTTAAATTTTATTATTATTAATATATATATAATATATATATATACTGTTTATACAATATAATTACTTTTGGTTGAATATAAATATTTTTTGTATATATTTTCAGCGATTAGATTTCACCATTGAGGAATGTGTACATAAAATGATTTATCTATCATATTATCTATCATAGTTACTCGTAATAATTAGCGTATAATAACGCTAGTTAGTAGTGGTGACGTCAGTGGTACACAAATTAAAGGTAGTTTATAATTAGCTGTAATTTGATATCACACTTTCCTGTCACACGTAAACTCGATCCACAGGTTACGAAATTTGGGATCAATGAAAGAAAGCCACTCCCAGCCTTATAAGACTCACTAACGAAAATATCACGACCTAACCTAACCAATCGTTAGGTCAACTGTACGCCCTTGACGATTGATTAGGTTAGGTCGTTATATTTTCGTTAGTTAGCCTTATAAAGCTAACTAAAGAAGGCTGGGGGTGGCTTTCTTTCATTGATCCCACATTTGGGAAAAAAATTTAATTTATTTAGTATTAAAAAGAAAATTAATTAAAACAGGTAATTTAATTTCACGTGTACGATAATTAAAATAATTAAAATAATTAAAGTAATTAAAAAATTAAATATTATATATATATATATATATATATATATATATATATATATAGTGGTTAGTGTCGCTGACTACGAATCTATCGGCCCGGGTTCGAGACCCGATGACGGCAGCCGGCTCCCAGCAAAACCCAGCTGTTCATCCTTCCACACAATAAAGAAAGTGGTTGGTAGATAAATGGGTACCCTGGGTGGCCTAGTGGTTAAGACGCTGGGATGCTGGTGGGGCGTGGTTCGGATTCCACGTTAAACTGTAGGTCTAAGGTGGAGTGAAAAGCTTGTCCTTGGTCAGAATGAACAATTCGGGTGGAAGCTAACCAAAGGTTATATATGGGATGAATTTCACAATTAAAAACGTGAAATGAATGAATGATACAAACCCACAAACTCACAAGTACATCTCGTCAGGGAATCAATTAATTCCCTGACGAGGTGTACTTCTAAATACACGAAAGGACCTTGGAATCATTTTTCTTTTTCCTTGTGGGTTTGTATCATATATATATATATACTCTACATAGCTACTCGCATACATGGGTAAAAACTATGTGTTCAGTTGCACATACGCTGAGAGCTTCATATCACATACCCAAGTACAATTTTATTTAGTCGTGAGTTCATTTGAATGGCTAAAGTTAAACATGATCATAAAATAAAAATATTTGCTGTTAGGTCATTTGTATAAAGGTCAGGTCATACCCAAATCTTTATATGTAGGATTATAGATTAATTTATATCATAATTTATATTACAATTAATAGTTTAAGCAATATTGGCATAAATCCCAGTTGGTTTATGCTATTAAGGTTGGTTGGTCTTATCGATTATCGTTTATTTATTGAGTAAATATGTCGTCCTAACTTAACACGATAATGATGATCGTGCACGACGAACAGCGAGTAAAAATCAAAGTTAAAAATCCCAAAGATGGATATGAAAGATACGCCTCTAAACAAACTGGTTGTTCTCGGAGGGTACGCCATTTTTTTCCTGATTAATGGGCACCTGGCCATCATCGCTCCTGAGGAGACATAATATTCGGGAGCCAAAAGAGATGAGATGGGTACAGAAGGGCAATTTTAAGACTGAATCAGAGGTCTTTATAAAATTATTAACTGTGCACGATTTGTAATTTCAGAGACCATTTTTCAACGTCATTCAGAACGAACTTGGATGCAAAAGGTGAATATATAAACGTAAAAGTCAAGTTCGTCATTTAGATTTAAGTATAAAGAAGCGCCGTTCTAAATTGAAAACGTTTTGATTCGATTCCTGTTAATGAGGACTCAACCCTGTTAAGTGTTAATGCAGTTAAGTCCAATTCATCGCCATTTTGGTTTCTGATCTTGAAATATATAGGAACGACTTTTGCTAATAGACGATTTTAATTTTAGTCCATGGCTAAAATTTCTGTATACTTTAATACCCTGGGTAGCCTAGTGGTTAAGAAGCTGGGGCCGCTGCTGGTGGGGCGTAGTTCTTCGGATTCCACGTTAAACAGTAGGTCTAAGGTGGAGTGACAAATTTGACTTTCGTCAGAATGATCAATTCGAACGGAAGCAAAACCAAGGTTAACCAAGGTTAACCGAGGTTAATATTAAGGAAAAAATTAATTTCCGAGAAATACACAGAAAACAAACACTTCCCACAAGTTTCTATACAGAGAAATATTATCTTCTTTTGTTTCAAATAACTCAAAAAGAAGTTTTTAAGATCACAACTTCTTTCTAAAGAAGTTACGTGTCATTAAAAGCTGTTATTAATATCATCTAACAAGAAGCTTTGATATCCAAAAGAAGGAAAAACTTTCCCTACAGAACGCACCTTAAAGCCAGTAAAGGCAGCAATGCCAGTAAAGCCTAAATAAAGCTTAAGGGACAAATTAAATAAAATAAATAGTCCAGTTTCACTGGACCAGTTTATTTATGTCATTGTAAATTGTAAAACCAATATATTTATTTATTATTAATAAAGGTTATTCAATGGGATTCAAAAACCCTCAAAAACAAAGTTATAAGTCCCGATTTTAGAATATTTTATTTCGAGTGTAGGCCTATATGAGAGATATTCAAGGCTCATTGGACATTGATAAGATCAATGAAGGAAAGCCATCCCCAGCCTTCTTTAGTTGGCTTTATAAGGCTAACTAACGAAAATACTACGACCTAACCTAACCAGTCGTTAGGTCAACTGTACGCCCTTGACGATTGGTTAGGTTAGGTCGTTATATTTTCGTTAGTTAGCCTTATAAAGCTAACTAAAGAAGGCTGGGGGTGGCTTTCTTTCATTGATCCCATTGATGCATAAGTGATATATAGAAAGAAAGGAACTAGTAGCCAGTAAGAACCAGTCGTATACTACAGACGAATTCAGATAAACATAACCCAACTAATGACTGTCCCAGGCCAGCCTGGGAAATGAGGAAGGGGTGCAGTGATGAGCCGCTGCACGTAATTTATTTAGCTCGACCGAATCTTCCTTTCGAAGGAAGCTTATATTTTTCTAGTTGGTGGCGTTACTCAGGAAAAAAAATAGTTGGTTACCGTAATCCAATTATTTACAAACCAAGCTAAATAGTCAGTCCAACCAATTAAGTTTGTGCAAACATCGCATAGCTAAATCAACCAATTTCACTGGTTAACCAATATTTAAACACGTACAGTATTTAGTCCTTTCAACCCATTACTTTCCTCTTTCTACCATCCGCCTCAGTGACTCTTTCATACAAAGGTCATTAACGAACCAACCAACAAACTGCGGTTACTGAAGGTAATCGATATTTTAATGAAAATCCAAGAATACAGAACTGTCAATAAAAATGTACCGTTTTTTTAAACTGACAGAAAAAAATATTTTTAAATACTTAAAAAAAAAACCTCCCCTTAAAGCCCGGAGAACACACCAAAAAATATATATTATTAAAATAATATCTACAGGGTATCCCATAAGTTCGATCTAATAGGAAAATTCTCCGCCTTTTCCTTACGAGTGTAACTCACTTTCATATTAGCCAGTGCGTATCATTCTACCCACAACAAAAAAAAAAAAGGTCCCAAAACGAGACATCAACTTGAACATTTGTTTCAGTTTTAATGGATTACTTTTGGAAATTTAATTTAAAATAAATTTTCCCATGAGAACGGACTTACGGGACACCCTGTATATCCAGAATATATTTTCCTTGTCATTAAATAAAAATTTAGCTTTTAAAAAAAGTTATTTTTTTTAACTTTAGAAATTTTTAACATCGTAAATTTTGAAAATTGCTTATTATTTTCAAAATACTATTCGGGTATACCAGAGTGCAATACCATTTGGGTATACCAGAGTATGCTAGATTGCAATACTATTCGGGTATACCAGAGTGCAATACCATTTGGGTATACCAGAGTATGCCAGAGTGCAATACTATTCGGGTATACTAGAGTGCAATACCATTTGGGTATATCAGAGTATGCCAGAGTGCAATACTATTCGGGTATACCAGAGTGCAATACCATTTAGGTATACCAGAGTATGCCAGAGTGCAATACTATTCGGGTATACCAGAGTGCAATACCATTCGGATATACCAAATTATACCAAAGTGCAATACCATTTGGGTATACCAGAGTATGCCAGAGTGCAATACTATTCGGGTATACCAGAGTGCAATACCATTTGGGTATACCAGAGTATGCTAGAGTGCAATATATTCGGGTATATCAGAGTGCAATACCATTCGGATATACCAGATTATACCAGAGTGAAATACCATTTGGGTATACCAGAGTATGCCAGAGTGCAATACTATTCGGGTATACCAGAGTGAAATACCATTTGAGTATACCAGAGTATGCTAGAGTGCAATACCATTCGGGTATACCAGAGTATGCCAGAGTGCAATACTATTCGGGTATACCAGAGTGCAATACCATTCGGGTATGCCAGAGTATACCAGAGTGCAATACCATTCGGGTATACCAGAGTATACCAGAGTGCAATACCATTCAGGTATACCAGAGTGCAATACCATTCAGGTATACCAGAGTGCAATACCATTTTCCTCTTTAAGCGGAATAAAAAAACTAAGATCGGGGGTTCGATTTCCGACCGTGATGATAAAAATATAATCGAAGAGTTAGCGCAGTGGGCCGCATTAGTGTGGCCTGAGCGCTGTCAGTTTCTGGTTATTTTTATTGATTATTATGATCATTATGATCATTAAGTTTTTTAGATTTTTAATACTCGCGTCGACACGCTAAAAAAAAATTAATAGTACAGGGTGTCCCAAAAAAACTCACTGTGCACTTAGTTCCCGAATCATTTGCAGAGGTGCACAGCGACGTTTTGGGACACCCCGTATACGTATTTATTTAGAAACGAAAGTATTAAGTACATTTCGTTCGAAGAATTGAGAATTTTTTAATAAATAATAATAATAATAATAATAATAATAATGAGAATGATTTTGTTTTAAAAATGCCAACGTCTCTACAAAGCATTCTGTCCTATTTGTATCTTAAACACTTCTTTTTCTCATCATTTACTAAAATGGATTTCCTTGTGTCTTGTATCTAATGTGCATCAAGTTTGCATGTACGTACAAAATCCACATATATATATATATATATATATATAATATAATATATATATATATATATATAATATACCCTACAGGGTGGTAGGGTCCCAAAAATATTCATATAACAAGTTTTTTCATTTTTGGATCACCCTGTATAATGTTTTACTTTTATCCGCAATTTAGTGAACGACTTACAGTATATTGTGTAAGAAATAACTTCGTCATTGTATCCGTATGGATATGTGTAGTTAACCCTGTAGCACCCTGTGTTACTTTTCTGATTTTGTTCTGGTTAACGCCAGACGATTTTACTCAACTTGGGAAAGACCTCTGGGCCTTAGAGGACTAAATAAGTAAATTAAAATACTATGGTTTTGTATGGTGACAAATACAGTATTTGTATGTATTAAGTACGTACTTGTTGTTAGTATGGGGAAGAAATATAAACTTACGGTGCATCTTTCTCCTGAAGAATCATGCACCCGGACTTAATGACACAGGCACGTAAATAATTACGAACTTGGCCATACTTTCCTAACACAGAACATTGTTGCTTCCACTGGTGACGAACCACGTACGGGAGCCTTGTTAATAAGTTGACCATATATGTACTTGTCAATGATGCTGAGAGCTGCTCGTACCCTGAATGGGTATATGGGCGGAGGGTCGCTTTGTGTAAAACAGTGAAACCTCTTTTAACCTTGAACTTAATCCATTGACACATTTGTCATAAACGTGATTTTATATATACAGTATATATTATATATATATATATATACACAAACTCAGAATGGTTCCCTGAGAACATTATATGTTAAACACAGACCGTGCATGGACAAGGAACTCTTCTGGGAAAATTAAATCCACTATAGTCGAATAAGTAATGGTAAATGACAAATACCATAGTTTTTTTCCCTTTTTCATGATTTTAGCCCACGTCGGGCTAAAATCATGAAAAAGGGAAAAAAACTATGGTATTTGTCATTTACCATTACTTATTCGGACTATAGTGGATTTAATTTTTCCCAGAAGAGTTCCTTGTTCCATGCACGGTCTGTGTTTAACATATATTATATATATACACTGTGTGTGTGTGTGTGTGTGTGTGTATTACATTTTTTCTCTCTCTCTCTCTCTCTCTCTCTCTCTCTCTCTCTCTCTCTCTCTCTCTCTCTCTTTGTATCTAGTAATCTGGCTGAAACACAATTAACACGTCGTTTAAAAATATTTATAACTTGTTAAATTGAAAAGAATTAAAATGTGATGTAACCCCTTAACCTTCATTGTATATATCTGAATGTTAATCATTAACTGAAATTTAACTATAGACAATAACTTATGTTAAACTCTGTTGTCGCGTTTTTCAGTTGTTCAAACTCCGCATTTCAAGAGAGCGACGAAGCGAGTCGCATCCGGATTGTATTGGAAGATGACTTCCTTAAAAGCAGAGCTGGGCACTTGCGTTTTTTTTTGCGGTACTGCGGTACTGCGGTACTACCGCACTACCAAACCGGTACCGCATAACGCAGTACCGCAAAGGATCGCTGAAAGTACAGGCTGTACTTTCAGCGATCCTTTGCGGTACTGCGTTATGCGGTACCGGTTTGGTAGTGCGGTAGTACCGCAAAAAAAAACGCAAGTGCCAGCTCTGCTTAAAAGATCTTATTTACAAAGTCCAATTTTTAAAGTGGATATTTACGATTAGTTTACTAAGTATAATATTAAAAATGTCGTTCTTTGATAGGCGTTGGTTGAGGTTTATTCCAGTGGGTATCGCTTTTGTACCCTCCGCGTTGCGGGGTCTTATTTCATTATATGAGAAAGACATCAAATTGGATTCTTTATCATCGACTATTTTGAGGGTCTTTATTTCAGGACTTGTTCATTATTGGATTCTTTGTTTTCGATGCCAATTTATGAATGTGTTTCGGCTTCTAACTGTGTCATTATACGAATTTGAAATGAGAATTAATGGCTCAAGAAACAATAGCTTTTTATTACGTAATGTTGCGTGCTGCGGGGCGTTAAATATACCAATTAATTTATAATACACACCCACTATTGAAAATGGAAATGATATTATTCCGAGGACACTCGTATATTATTTCATATTGAGAAATGAAAATATGAATTTCGAGATATGACTGTTTTTCTGAAGATATTTTGAACTATTTTTTTACTGGAATTGAAATAAATTATTTCAAAAACCTGTGAATTTATACCTCGCTAAAGGTTACACAATCTCACTCAAATTATTCCTCATTTAACTCTTACTCACTCAGACACACACTTACATTTAATTTCTCACTTAAGTGACTCATTATTTCTAGATTTAATTATACTCAAATTAAAGCCATTAATTCGACACAGAGCTTGCAGTAATAACAACTGCTTGATCAGACAAGGACTATGCGTAGCCACGCCTGCGAAAGAATGGAACTCAAAACATTTAGGTCCTGTTGCCTTCAATTCTCCAAGATCCTTCTGCGAATAAATTTAATAAGCGTGAAGGACTCTTTTTCTTGTTTAACCAGGAGATAAGTTCCTTCGAGGATTAGTTTAGGGTCTGTAGAATTCCGGCTCCTGCCTCTGTAGGAGTATACCGATAAGGAATCTTTACTGAAAACTAAAACAAAAAATTTAATTGTTTTTCTCTGTGTTGCGGTTAGTTGGAAGAGTTGCCAATTAGGTAATTTTTCTGTCGCTTATGTTGCTGTTAAATTTGCTGGTTCCCTCACGCGACTATTATTTTAATAATAATTATTATTTATACAGTATATAATATATATATCTATATATATTAAGAGTTATATAATAATATTAATAATACTAACAATATTGAATGCAGGTCATAACAGGCACAGCGCTCAGGCCAGACTGATGATACCCAGTGTTAATTAATTCCTGGTTTATTATTATTATTATTAACGATAAGTTTTTATTCTTTTGAAACAAGATAAAAAAAATAATAATTAATTAAAAAATATATAAATAAGTTGCGTGCTATTATCACATAAATATAATTTGATAATTTTTTTTTGGTATTGTAAAAACCAGTATAGTAATATATATATATATATATATATTATATATATATTAAATTATATTATATATATAGATATATATATATATATATATATATATATATAAATAATTTTTTTACTCGAATCAGTTGTCAACTAGGGTATATTCTTTTTATTTCTGCTATACCCTAAGTTAATGCCCCGTGGGCACACTATTTTTAATAACACCAAATATAATAAAGGCTTCACTATATTTTTAATTTTTAATTTTTTAATTTTTGATACTTGAAATTCGAAAACAATTTTATTTTTAGACAATGCGAAAGAAATTAAAATTTAGGATCACCCGAAGATCAGGGCGCCCAGCCTTCTTTAGTTAGCTTTATAAGGCTAACTAACGAAAATATCACGACCTACCTAACCAATCGTTAGGTCAACTGTACGCCCTTGACGATTGGTTAGGTTAAGTCGTGATATTTTCGTTAGTTAGCCTTATAAAGCTAACTAAAGAATGCTGGGGGCCCTGATCTTCGGGTGATCCAAAATTATAGTTTACGAATAACTATGAAATATCTCTCGGATTTAATAAAATTATTATATTTTATTAAAATTAATTGGTACCAATTATTTCTCGACACGTCGTATGATGTAGGACGGGTGTTGCGTAATTTAGTTCAATGTAAAAGCCGTTCTTTAAAATGTTAAGAAATAATAATAGCGCTCGTGAAGGGTAAGTAAAGGCTACGTCGTAGCCAATGTCATAACACCGCCGCTTCCCATTGATCAGCGAAGTTAAGCGACATTGGGTCTGGGTAGTAGTTGGATGGGAGACCGTCCTCCGTGTCCAGATTATGTAGCGACCGTGGTTCGGATCCCACGTAAAAGTAGGTCCCCTCCGTCATATGACCTTAGATGTTGCGAAGGAGGTTAAAACAACCCAATCATTAACAAAAGGAAGTAATTACTAAACATTATATATATATATATTACAAGGTGTTCCAAAAGTTGCGTTCAAAAGTTGTGTAAGAAAATCCAAATTTTTTATAATAGAAACTTTCATTTTTTAATTAAGATCAAACGATAAATTACGATAAATTATGACAAATTACGAAGTTTTGAATCTTTTGATTTAGATGTGCCAATTTTTTGTAGCACTCATATATATATGTATATAAAATTTTTAATGCTGAAGTGCCCATTTGATATTACGCCAAATGCGAGTTCAAACCGCTAAATGTCCATGATGTTTTCTCATATGGTACTGAGGGCCTCAGGCCACGCGCTCTAACTTCCAGGTCCCTCCCCCTACTAAAAGGTAGCTATTATCCCCTTAAAGGAGGAGGGGTCTCGCAACATGCCAACAGTTGATCATTGTTGCCTGGCTTCGGCGGCTTCCATCAGTGCGGCCTTTCGTGGGCCTTTGGCCGTCCGCCGATGCTCTTCAACTACCTGAAGAAGGAGTAGTATGTTTCCATTTAAGGAAATGAAGTTTAGCGGCCACTACAGTGCCAAGGGGTGGGTGGGGGCAGGGGGGTGCCAATGTCAAGACGGGAAAAGAGTGGAAACCGCTAGAAATGATAAGTAGAGGTGAGGGGAAAAAAGGAGAAAGGAAAGGGTAAAAGAGGGGAAAAGGAGAAAAGAACAGAATTTTAATCACAGCTGTGTAAACAATGGTTAATAATGTAAGCAATGGGTTTGATAAGAAGGATGATCATAAAGTAAAAGTTTGTGTGTGTGTGTGTGTGTGTGTGTGTGTGTGTGTGTGAGACGTCATACTATGAAATTTAGCGCCCACCAAACTATAAAAATAACTAAAATTTTTGTGTGTGTATATATATATATATATATATATATATATGATAGTGGGAAGCGGGGGGATAAGGGTGAAGGGTGTGGGAGCTTGATAAGGAAAAAATAAAAATGTAGGTGTAGTTTAGCCCAATCAGCATTCCTCATTATCATTATTATTATTATTATTATTATTATTATTATTATTATTTCCCGTTCGGTGTCTATGTATGATGGCTAATGCCAAGGTGAGTCACCCGAGCGTGCCTCTTATCTCTCTCTCTGGCCCACACCTCGGTAAACATTATGTTTGCTCAGTAAAAGAAAAACAGTTAATTTTCACCATATATATATATATATATAAATTATATATATATATATATATATATATTATATATATATATATATATATATATATATATGTGTGTGTGTGGGAAGAATCTTCATGCCATTTATATGTATGACGTCATACTATGGACTTTAACGGCCATCATTCATTTCTGCCTTATTCATAACAACAAAATAACAACATCGGGAATCGAACCCCTGATTTCAATCTTTATAGTTAAAATGTTCATTTTGTGTAGGTGATAATTAACCTTTTCCAGTGTCTTACACTGTTTTAAATACAGTAAAACCTTCGTTATCCGGCAAGCTCGGGAATTAGGCCATTCAGGTTGTCTAAATTTTCCGGTTATCTGAGGGTACCATTAACCTATGAAAAACCAATGGACAATAATTGTAAAAGTGAAATTTTGGCTATACTGCACTGTACACCAATGTAAACTAGGCCTATATTGTAATCAACATCAATTGAAACCAGTAAAATTTAGTCTTATTTTATTAAACATGTTAAGGATGTTCCAGATTTTTCCAGATTGCATCGAAAAGCTTCCCGGTTTCTAGATTGGTGAATTGTATTGGCCTAATATGAAATCTGCAGGTTTCTAAAGTTTTTCCGGATAGTTGATTGCCGGATAGCGCAGGTTTTACTGTACTAACCTTTATGTATCTCTGATCGTTTATATATATACATATATTATCTACAGTTATAAAAGTATAATAAACCTTTTATATATTAATTTTCGATATTCGGGACAACCGTTTATCTAACTCAGTGGTTCTCAAACTTTTTTAGGCCAACGCCACCTTATGTCCATCAATATTTGCTGGTGCCCCCTCATAAAGATAATAATATAACAGGATAAGTTATAAAAATGATAAGTGATAAGTGATTTATTAATAGAAGGTAACAAGTTTATAGTTTCCTAGCGCTCCCCTGAGATTCTCAAACACCCCATGGGGGGGCGGTGACGCCCACGTTGGGAACCACTGATCTAACTGGTAGATAAACATTTGGCCCGGGTTGGCCCGGTATTCGAACACAGTTTCGTACAGAGCAATTAATTCTTGAGATAAATGTTTCTGCACTAGATACGTTTTCATTTGAAAAGGGTCGACTTTTCGGAGACAAATTCGACTACTTAAAATTGATAAATGGCGTTGATAATATACATTACAGGGAACTATTTGATAGGGATATACAGTCAATTGCAAAAGAAATGGATATAAATTGAGGGTCAAAATATTTTAAGAGAAATGCTGTGAAGCAGTTCATTTTATATAAACTTATTTTTAAACTTAAACTCGTTAATTTTCACCCATTAGACATTTCATTGATAGACAATTCATTAAACATTTCATTGTTAGACAATTCATTAACCATTTTATTGTTAGACAATCCATTAAACATTTCATTGTTAGACAGTTCATTAACCATTTCATTGTTAGACATCTCATTGGACATTTCATTGTTAGACAATTCATTAATCATTTCATTGTTAGACAATTCATTAACCATTTGTTAGACATTTCATTAGACATTTCATTGTTAGGCAATTCATTAACCATTTCATTGTTAGACACTTCAGTAGACAATTTATTGTTAGACAATTCATTAACCATTTCATTGATAGACAATTCATTAAACATTTCATTGTTAGACAATTCATTAAACATTTCATTGTTAGACATTTCATTAACCATTTCATTGTTAGACAATTTATTAACCATTTCATTGTTAGACAATATATATATATATATATATTATGCAGGAAGGAGGGGCCAAGGACGAGCGCCCGAATAATGCCCTCCTATATAAGAAGGATAGAGCCGAAATCAAGGTCTCCAGGGCTGACGATGCCATTTCTTTTTCTTTGAAAAGATTATGTAGTGTGTAAAATGCATGTATGTGTACTGAAGAGTAGAGGGAGAAAAGTGTTTAAGAGCATGCTGGACTGCTCACAGGGTAGAAGATGAGATACGGAAAATGATCAGCTAAGGAGGACAGACAGTGACAGGAGAAACGAGAGTTCCAGCACTCCCTATCTCCAGCCTAACGTCCCTCCCGGAGTACTTCCCTGGTCGATTGGTGTCTACACTTTCCTCCTCCAATATATAGCATCCAAGAAATGAAAAATTCCGCCACTCCATTTTATATACGTGGACAAGTAAATACACGCATGTCCAGATTGAAGAAAGAGGCCTCGTAAATCGTTTACAAGTTCACAAATTAATTTTGAAATCACATTTACAAGTAATGCAATTTTTAAATTCTCAAACGAAATGAATGTACAAAAAAAGGTGTTTTATGTACCTCTAATTCTCCATTTTGTTAATGTACATCATAAATAGTGTTTTATATTAACTTGATGCATTGGTTATCAAGAGAGAATGACTGGATTTTTTCAAGAGTACTCCTCGTGAAGGCATGGCCCAATCTCAACATTTTGGGTTGGTGCCATCAAAGAATTGTGTACAAGTGATCTGACACTTGCATTTCTAACGAAAAGAAAAAAAATTACAGAGATAAATTTACAGTTCTTACAGTCTAAACCAGTGGTTCTTACCTTTTTACTACCATGCCCCCTCTAGGAATTGGTCCTTCCCTCCACGCCCCCCTTCAATCAAAATAACATTCTCAATAACTTCTCAATATTAGCCCATGCTCTCGTTAAGAGAATAACAAATACAATTAGAGAAATTCCTGTTTCTAGGGGGGCGCGCCCCCCCGGTTAAGAACCACTGGTCTAAACAGTTCTAAATCTTACAGTTTTAAATATTATGTTACTGGAGAATTTTTTCTTTTTAATATTTTAGTAATTATAATTTTCAAAAAATGAGAGTCAAGGACTGAAAAATAGGCTTACGGAAAACATCTTAGTTCACAACGCTCAAAAATATAAAGAATTAGCTTTTAGTCAGTAGATTTGGAGCTATATATATATATACAGGGTGTCTCGGAAGTCGCGCACCATAGGCTTTATTCATATTTACGAGGTTTACGAGTCGAAATGGTTTATAAGTTACGTTTAATTACAATATATGTTCGATAATCAAAAAGCTATCTTAAAATAATTAAATTGAATGAAGCTATACATTAGCCAATGGTGTCTCAGAAGTCGCGCACCAATTGCTAATGTAGCTTCATTAATTTCGCGACTTCTGGGACACCCTGTGTGTGTATATATATATATTATACAGTATACACTATACAGTATACGCCAAATTAACTCAACCAGAATTTGAGCCTTGGATCTCTTGAGTAGAGGCCGCAGGGATACCACTGTGCATTATGCCAAATCGTGCGTTATCACGCATGCTATTCCATATATATATCTATATATATACAGGGCCTATCAGAGTGGGGGCCAGGAGGGCCATTTGGCCTGGGCCTCAAGCTTAAGGCGAGCCTCAAATTTAGAAACTTCAGGTTTGAATATAATTTTTTGCAGTGAAAGTAATAATTGGGTTTAGCTATGGGCCTCAAAAGCTGGAAGTGGCCCGGGCCTCTCTGGATCTGTGAGAGGGCCTGTATATATATATATATATTATAAAACCAGAGTTCAGAAGGACGTTTTTAAGGAGTAATTTTAATGATTTGAAAGTTTCCTGATTTAAAAGCTTAAAAAGCTTAAAAAGAGAAAAGCTCCTTCAAAAGTACATTTTTGTAACGAAATATTGTATTCAATTTTGCAGCCAATTTCAGTAAATTGTATTCAATTTTGCAGCCAATTTCAGTAATATTTTCCGATGTAAACAAGTGTATTTAACTACAATAAAAATAACTAAGAATTAATTGAAAGTAGACTTCTCGTATTTGATTATAGTCTTAACAACAGCGCACCTTAATTTGAAGACGAAAAAAGGTCTGATGTGGTGGTCTCAAGCAAACTCATTACTGTTTCTACGTAATTAGAACTGTATCTTTCATTAAAATAGCGTGTATCTCTTATTAAAATAGCGTGTATCTCCTTATCGAAAACAATAATTGAAATGTACTTAATGTTAATAAAATATATTAATGATTTTATGATCTATTATAAATATTAGCTACGAGAAAGGACGTTTGTTCTCGGCTAATAAAAACTCTCCAAGTCGTCACGAGCATCTCTCAAAAGCCCAAAACTGATTAGGAGCACAGTTGAAACGGTGTGAAGACTCACGTTTGCGCCTAGTCACAACTACGATAAAATGAAACCGCTTTCGGTCCTCGCTCCGAAACGACGCACGCAAAATCCGCGATGCGTCGATGACCTGCATCGTCAGTATGAGTTAAAGAATGAAAATCATTCAATCTAATGAAATAGTGGTATAAGAAAAATTACCATTGTTGTCCAAAGTTTACAAGCGATTGTATTCTTATGCTTTTCGTGTACCAATATTTTATTAACGTTATATTTTAGAAGACTAAATTTTATACCAATATTATGTAAATTTATGCTGGTAATTTATAGATGTATATATTACTTACATATAAACTTTGATATATATTGTATATATTATATATACACAGTTGAAATGTATATATGTGCGGCATGCGGGAGGTGCCCTCTCAGGGCATTGGTTTCTGCGCGTATGTAGGAGAATTACGACTTCTGATCGAGTGAGGCCCATGGTGTAGTGGTTATCATATCTGACCGGCAATCGGAAGATCCCGGGTTCGATTCCCGGGTGGTTACCTCATTTTTTCATTTGTTCGTTCTCTCTTCTCATCTTGCGCGGAATGTTCTCCTATACAAGCGTCGTTCTTTACGTTATTTATACTGCGTGTTCTTTGCAGTTGAAATGTATATATAGATACGGCATGCGGGAGGTGCCCCTTGGGGCATTGGTTTCTGCGCGTATGTAGAAGAATTACGGCATTTGTTCGAGTGAGGCCGTGGTGAAATGGTTATCATATCTGACCGGCAATCGGAAGATCCCGGGTTCGATTCCGGGTGGTTACCTCATTTTTTCATTTGTTCGTTCTCTCTTCTCATCTTGCGCGGAATGTTCTCCTATACAAGCGTCGTTCTTTACGATATATATATATATATATATATATGTGTGTGTGTGTGTGTTGTATATAAGCTTGCAATTTCCATAAGTTACACTATAATTTCAAATTTCTTTCAATTAAAGGCACCCAATTTTATTATTGAATTATTTAAATTTTAGGACTAATCGCCTGAGTCCGTTTTTTTAATTCATAATAAAAATCCACTCTATTAATAGACAGAGTGGAAATAAACTCTGTCTATTAGAGTGGGTTTTTATTATCATATTTTGACCTTCACGTAGAAAAAAGGTGAAGTTTTTTGCTTTTGATTCATAATATAAAATATTTTTTTAGAATTTTGTATACAAAAATATACGCAAATTTTAGCGTGACATCTTGTCAGTAAATTCTCTTTTTCTACAATTTTATCTTTCTATATCTTTATCCTTATCTATATCTTATCTTATTGTTACATTTAAGGGGGAGTATTCTATAAAAGGAGATGCCCCTTTCACAACAGGTCTTCTTGATTAGAAATATTCTCTTGCTACACTTGGCAAATTGCAGCAAGTCATTACGCTTGCATAACCTTGCTAAGAGTTTATCTGTTTTGCATTTAGATAAGTTCGCATAAAAGCCCCCAGCTCACAACTGAATACAATTATAATATAAGCGTATAGAAGTAGTTTTAATGTTCGCTATTTAATCAGACCTAATATATGGCCACAATATATAAAAATTCATGGACGCCCAAATTCATTAGCGAACAACAGACATCACACAAAATCATTTTCCATTACAGTTTTTTGTTTTTTTTTACAGAATTTAAAGAGTATTACAGTAGAGCAGTGGTTCTTAAACTTTTTAGACTGCGGCCCAAATTCTGGTCGCGGGGCTAGCTCGGCGACCCATCCCTTGAAACAGTTAATTCGTAATAGATAATAAAATAAATAATTTTAAGTAAAATGATTAGGGATAACATAAATAAATAATAAATGACAATTTAATGTCCAATGAAAATGGCTTGGCGACCCAATCGCGACCCAGGGGTTAAGAACCACTGCAATAGAAGAAAGAATAACGGAATCAGGATATGAAGAGTTCGCATGTCAGACTAAACGGTTGAAAATATGCGACACTCCTCTTGTGAGAAGAAATAAAGTTACTACATAGAGAAACCTCTAATACAGGGTGTCCAAAAAATAAACGCAACCCCAAATGGAAAAGAAAACGGTTAGGTTACAATGATATATGCATTCTCCAATGGGGTGCGTTTCTTTTTGAGCACCCTGTACTATATATATACAATCTGGGACTGGAAAACACTCGATAATATCGTTCTGAAAAGTGTGTATGAATGAGATTTACTTAAACACTTTGCAAATGATACTTTATCCGAGCCATTAAAACCAATGTTGTGAAAATTAAAACTGATAAAGCTTCAAATAAGTTTAACCCATTCTAGGCAATTTCCATCCTTTGCCATTCCCATTCTAGGCAATTTCCATCCTTTACCATTCCCATTCTAGCCAATTTCCATCCTTTGCCATTCCCATTCTAGGCAATTTCCATCCTTTGCCATTCCCATTCTAGGCAATTTCCATCCTTTGCCATTCCCATTCTAGGCAATTTCCATCCTTTGCCATTCCCATTCTAGGCAATTTCCATCCTTTGCCATTCCATTCTAGGCAATTTCCATCCTTTGCCATTCCCATTCTAGGCAATTTCCATCCTTTGCCATTCCCATTCTAGGCAATTTCCATCCTTTGCCATTCCCATTCTAGGCAATTTCCATCCTTTGCCATTCCCATTCTAGGCAATTTCCATCCTTTACCATTCCCATTCTAGCCAATTTCCATCCTTTGCCATTCCCATTCTAGGCAATTTCCATCCTTTGCCATTCCCATTCTAGGCAATTTCCATCCTTTGCCATTCCCATTCTAGGCAATTTCCATCCTTTGCCATTCCCATTCTAGGCAATTTCCATCCTTTGCCATTCCCATTCTAGGCAATTTCCATCCTTTGTCATTCCCATTCTAGGCAATTTCCATCCTTTGCCATTCCCATTCTAGGCAATTTCCATCCTTTGCCATTCCCATTCTAGGCAATTTCCATCCTTTACCATTCCCATTCTAGCCAATTTCTGGGCGCAGAGGACGGTCTCCCATCCAACTACTACCCAGACCCAATGCTTAACTTCGCTGATCTCCGGGAAGCGGTGTTACGACATCGGCCACGACGTAGCCCAGGCATATATATATATATATATATATATATATATATATATATATGCATAATACTTATGTCGTTTCTATTCATATATATATATATATATACACAGTATATATGACCTAAAAAACTTAAAACATTTGCATGGAAGACCGTCTAACTCATTATATTTAATTACGTGAGAAACACAGACTCTTACTTTTTGTGACTTTGCAACCAGTTGGTCATAGAGTATAATAATCCTGAATAATAAATATAAAACAGCATCAAATATAACCAAAGGTTAAAATAAAGAACTCGAACACGGCATTCCACTGTATGTTCGTCAGTGCTGAAGATAAAGTCACTCAAAAGATAACCGTTAATCTTATTTGCGGTGGCAATTGGTAAATAGCTACATAGTAAAAAAAAAAGGCTTAAAGAATTCCGTGTAAGTTCTTTGTTTATAATTTGATTATTGTTTATAATAAATGTTACATAAAATACGTTAAACTGTAGGTCTAAGGCGGAGTGACAAGCTTGACCTTCGTCAGAATGAACAATTAGGGCGGAAGCAAAACCAAGGTTAACAAAGTTTAAAATTATTCATGAAACTCTTTCATATACTATATTTTTGTTAGAAATAAGTCGCTATACGAGATTAGCTTCTATACATACACACACACACACACACATCTCTCTCTCTCTCTCTCTCTCTCTCTCTCTCTCTCTCTCTCTCTCCCCTGGCAGGCATTTTGTTTTTGTAATAGCTGAACAAAGAAATTTTGGTTTCTACAATAATCTAACAACAGTTTTATAACTCTGGTTTTTGTATGTATTTTGTTAAATTCTAATTTACATATCTATGCAAATGAAATAAAAGTGTATATATATATAATATATATATATATATATATATATACACACACACACACAAAATGTTGTTTTATAGGTACACGTAAATAATTCTTAATTTCTGCATGAGCCCTTATAACTACACGTAAAATGTAATGGTTCCTATTTATTTGGATATTAACTAACAATTTTCAATATATGCTCCGTGAAATTCAACAAGACTCTCTCTGCCAGACTCGCGAAAGGGGTTTGTTTTTTTTAACGTATCGTCCGATCGTTTGATTTTATCTGCAGATAAATTCCTTTTCCTCAACGTCTGGTGTCATCTTTTTCTTTTTCTTTTTTGTTATATAGTTTTTTTGCGTGTACGTTTTAACATTGTTTTTCACTCGTCATAAAATGTACGTAATCCTTATCTAAAAAGCAATTTTGTTCGCTAATGGCAGTATCGGGCAGGCAAATATTTCAAGTGTTGGGATGACCTATTGTTTACCCTTCTCGGCTCGCAAATATGCATAAGTAATTTCGTTTGAAATTCTAATAAAATTATTTACTGAGACAATATATTCATAGAAGGATATTTTCTATAATAATAATAATAATAATAATAATCTGGAGATGCCTGGCTCAAGACGGTACCAGATGAGCCGGGTGTACCCGGCTATGTGCGGTGGAGAGTGGAAGAGAGCAACTCGCTCCTCCGCCAAGCCAGGCTTAAAGAACGACGCACGAAACCGCAACGAGGTTAACGAGGTTAATAATTAATAATAATTAATAACAACTCCATTACAACATATTTGATTATTACAACACATTTGATTTCTACAATTTCCAACTTCATACGGTAATTAGGGCGGCGCTTTGATTTATACAAATTAAGCAGTAATCCGTAATTGAGAAATATGACTTTCAAATGTGGACATACAAATGAAAGGAGCCATAAAGAAATTTGAGCTCTGAATAAGATCCTTTAATGCAATTTGTTCAAAATATTAAGCATTAAAACTGTCATTTTGCTCAATATTTATGACTCAATTCCATAAAAGATACCCAATCTTTGATACCCTGAGGACTGAGATAAATACAAAATGTCAGTGGGTATATACCCATTGTGAGTGACTTAATTCTTTAATTTTTACGAGGTATAATACCCAATAATATTTGTAAAGAATGAGAATCAAGTCATTTGGGTATTTTCTTTATTATTATGGCCGTATCGCCATAAAATAATATAATTATGTAATGGCAATAATAAACAGTTGACATATTCCACATAAAAAAATGATTTATGCCATAATTTTTTTGTATTTAAAAGAAATGAATTTTTATCCTCCAATTTTTTATGACTGACTTATTTTAACATGATTATTAAGTGATGTAATAATGCTGAGGTGTTGTTATACGATGTTGAAAGGCTGTTGTTACATTATTACAACATTAAATGCCTGAACATCCAAAGAAAATAGCTGGATCGAAGAAATTGTTAATAAGACTTTAAAAAAAAAAAAAAATTGAACTACGCTGAGCGCAGAATTTTGCTTCAACACAAAAAAAAATTGACAAGAATTAAAAATAAGAAATGAAATATTTTTGGGCATAAATTTGGGCACCAATTTGCTTCAGATTTATATTATACAAAACTTATTTATATATCATTTATTATACCCAATAAATGCCAGTTAATATACTCATTAAGACAATTTATTGTTCGCGTATCGTATGTCATTTATTTTTTTCAGGTAAATCAAAGAACGTTGAAACCGATGTGACAAAAATCATTGTTTTACAACTTTTAAATATTTCCTTGAGGTTAATATTACAAGTAAGCATTTCCTTGATGCTTCTCAGCATATTATAACGTTTGCATATACAAATTTATAGCGTAAATTTAACGTATATTAACGTATTTAACGTATATTTAACGTATATTTAACGTATTTATATTAACATATTTAACGTATATTTAACATATTTATATTAACGTATTTAACGTATATTTAACGTATTTAAATTAACGTATTTAAATTAACGTATTTATATTAACGTATTTAACGTATATTTAACGTATTTATATTAACGTATTTAACGTATATTTAACGCATTTATATTAACGTATTTAACGTATATTTAACGTATTTATATTAACGTATTTAACGTATATTTAACGTATTTATATTAACGTATTTAACGTATATTTAACGCATTTATATTAACGTATTTAACGTATGTTTAACGTATTTATATTAACATATTTAACGTATTTATATTAACGTATTTATATTAACGTATTTAACGTATATTTAACGTATTTATATTAACGTATTTAACGTATGTTTAACGTATCTATATTAACATATTTAACGTATTTATATTAACGTATTTATATTAACGTATTTAACGTATATTTAACGTATTTATATTAACGTATTTAACGTATATTTAACGTATATTGGGGTCTCCGGGGACTGGAACGTAAACGGAGACAGTTTTATTAAACGTAATTGTCGCATGACGCCTTCTTCACTAACACTGCAAATGATACACTAGAATTATTCATAACTGGAAATAAATCAGTGGCTATTATTCATGTGTTTTACTCCACACACATAAGAGCCCAGTAAAGCCTAAAGCTTAAGGGCCAAATTAAATTAAATAAATAGTCGAGCTTCACAATTATTCATGTCATTGTAAATTGAAAAAATGTATTTATTTTATTATTATTAATAAAGGTTATTCTATCTATCTATTCTAGCTATGATATATATATATATATCGTAAAGAACGACGCTTGTATAGGAGATATTCCGCGCAAGACGAGAGAGAGAGAAGGAAACAAATGAAAAAATGAGGTAACCACCTGGGAATCGAACCCGGGATCTTCCGATTGCCGGTCAGACGCGATACCATTACACCATGGACCTCACTCTTCCAAATGCCGTAATTCTTCTACATACTCGCAGAAACCAATGCCCCAAGGGGGCACCTCCCGCATGCCGTAACATTATATACATTCAACTGCAAAGAACACGCAGTATAAATAACGTAAAGAACGACGCTTGTATAGGAGATATTCCGCGCAAGACGAGAGAGAGAGAACGAAACAAATGAAAAAATGAGGTAACCACCTGGGAAGAATTACGGCATTTGGAACAGTGAGGTCCATGGTGTAATGGTATCGCGTCTGGCCGGCAATCGGAAGATCCCGGGTTCGATTCCCAGGTGGTTACCTCATTTTTTTCATTTGTTTCGTTCTCTCTCTCTCGTCTTGCGCGGAATATCTCCTATACAAGCGTCGTTCTTTACGTTATTTATACTGCTTGTTCTTTGCAGTTGAATGTATATAATGTTACGGCATGCGGGAGGTGCCCCCTTGGGGCATTGGTTTCTGCGAGTATGTAGAAGAATTACGGCATTTGGAAGAGTGAGGTCCATGGTGTAATGGTATCGCGTCTGACCGGCAATCGGAAGATCCCGGGTTCGATTCCCAGGTGGTTACCTCATTTTTTCATTTGTTTCGTTCTCTCTCTCTCGTCTTGCGCGGAATATCTCCTATACAAGCGTCGTTCTTTACGTTATTTATACTGCGTGTTCTTTGCAGTTGAATGTGTGTATATATATATATATATATATGTATAGCCCGCTAGATGGTTACTGCTATCATCAAAAGATAGATTTCTCTCGTTTCGGGAAAAAGTGGAATTTGGCACTCATAATAACACGGTTGAATTCAGAAATACGAAATGGCACCAGTTTAGAAGGTTTTGTAATAATACGAAATGGCACCAGTTTAGAAGGTTTTGTAATAATACGAAATGGCACCAGTTATAAGGTTTAGTAATAATACGAAATGGCACCAGTTATAAGGTTTTGTAATAATACGAAATGGCACCAATTTAGAAGGTTTAGTAATAATACGAAATGGCACCAGTTTAGAAGGTTTTGTAATAATACGAAATGGCACCAGTTTAGAAGGTTTTGTAATAATACGAAATGGCACCAGTTATAAGGTTTAGTAATAATACGAAATGGCACCAGTTATAAGGTTTTGTAATAATACGAAATGGCACCAATTTAGAAGGTTTAGTAATAATACGAAATGGCACCAGTTTAGAAGGTTTAGTAATGATGGGAGTTGTAACGTTTTTTGTAAAAAAAAATAAATACAATAAAGAATTTCAATCGTTAAAAAATTGAATTTTAAACCGAAAGCTTTCCCCTGGAATTTGCTTATTTTCATCCTCCATCATTTTCTATAAGAATGATCGACATTGACTTCATTTCTGTAAGAATGATTGACACTGACATCAATTGTACACGTATCATATCTGTATGCTTTGCATTTATATTTCGCGTTGAGTAATATCAATTTCTTACTAATATTATTACTAGTATTACTAAGGATCGTTAGTATTATTAGTGACAGGTAAGGTAATATATTTTAACACTTTGGATATTTCGATATTTCTAAAATTTAATAGTGTATTTTTCATATATATATATATATATATATATATATATATATATCTTTTATAATAATAATAATAATAATAATAATAATAATATTTTCTTAATAGATTAACAACAAAATTACAACTAATTTACATTTGAAAAATAACAACAAAATTACAGCAAATTTACATTTGAATAATTTCACCTTCCAATTTCCAAATAAATGTCAAATTTTACCTTCGAAAAGATTAAAAGAAAAAAGCAAAAATATCTCATTTATTTAATAACTTCTCAATTAACTACTTTTGAAGTTAATACTCGAAATACGGAACGCGAAGCGAGAATATTCTTTAAAGAAAAGATTAAAGAAAAACTATAATTTGAAAGAATATTCAAAAGATAAAAAAAGATCTAGTCTTTGTGACAAAGCGTCTCTTTACATCATTTTTGTACGGACGTTTAAGCCAATGAAGACGTAGGGATCGCTCGCTGGGCGCTGCGAGTGAAGCCACATCTTTTCTGGTACGACAATTACATTGTCATCTCTAGAGATGTAAATGAAGCATCCCCCCCCCCCATCTCCCCTCCCCTCTCCCCACAATAGGGAAGGGGGGACTCATTCGAGAGAAAGGACAATAATGAAGAAATTTGAGGTGAGCAGCATCGGATAGAGGATGAGGGGCGGGCGCTGGGGGAAGGACCCCACTTAATGGGAGCTTAATTGGGAGGAATGATAAAGTGGTCTTCAAGAATGTGAACCCTGAAATAGAATTACGAGACAAAAATGGTTAGTTTTTGTCTCGTTAATTGTGGCTTCAAAATTTTTTTTTTTTTTTTTTTTTTTTTTTTTTTTTTTTTAGTGAAATGAATCAAAAATTGTGAAAATTACAAAAAAAATGAATTAAATTTTGGATTTATTCTAAATTCTCTTTTTTATAAAGTTATTGAAAAGTGTGACCAAGGAATAATTGTCCACGCGAAGGAAAGTATGAAAAATATTGAAGCCAAAATATTTTTTTATATATATTCGCCCTTGGCCCCTCCTCCTCCTTCCTGGGTAAAAGAAAAAAAATGAATATTGATTGGAAAATGATGAAAGGAGAAAATTTCGATCCAAAAAAAAAATTTGCGAGTATAAATATTAGCGATTTTTATTAACGATTTTTATTAGGTATTATTATTATTATTATTATTATTATCATCATCAGCATTATTATTATCATCATCATCATCATCATTATCATTAAAACTTGAGATAAAAATAATTACTTAGAAATAATGTAGCCCAGCGTTTCCCAACTTATGGGTTAATTACCCCATTGGGGTAATTTGGCTTTTCCAGTGGGGTAATTTGGTACTCTGCAAGTACTTCTAAAGTACAGAAAATGCATAAATAAACGACATGGCAACACTGGGACTGGCTTAACGTGGGGTACAGGTAGAGTGGAGGGGTCATAATGAGGGTATCCATGTGAAAATGGGGTACCTTAATGACTCAAAAAGTCTGGGTGGGAACCACTGAGCACTGATGTAGCCTATATTCATTTTTAATACATGTTAGCAATAACAGTATAAATGCTAAGTAGGGGTTTCCTCCCCCCCCTTTTTTTAACTTTTTACAAACGTATTAATTTGACGGGTATGTAATTAATAATAAATAAATAATTGATAATTAATATACAGAAAATATAAGTTAAGTCTACTATCCAGCAATGCCATCTATTTTTGGGTTTCTTTTACAAATGGAGTTTTATTCGTAATATGTACGGGGTGGCTCATAAATCCCAATCGGTTATAATTAAAGCGAAAGTACAAAAAAAATGAAATAAAGTAAAAATTTTATAACAAGTTTAAAAATATTTATTGATTATTTTTAACTATTTTTTTTTTTTTTCCAACGTTTTTATTTAATTTTTTATTTAATTGGGAGTTATGGACCACCCTGTATAAATAATTAAAATTCCTATTTTTAAATTAGTAATAAAATATATGCATTCTTCATATTTATTTTTTTTTAGTTATTATTGTCCACCTGCGAAATAAGTTCGCGGAAAAATAAAATTTCGGAAACTACTAATTAGTAATTTTTTGTTCTTTTGAAATTTTTTTTTTTTTTAACCAAATTAAAAATTAATTTTGTTCTATTTTTTTCGGCAAATTTACTTACAGTTAATGAAAAATAATATACGATATGAACAGGACTTTGAATGTCCAATTTTAAACATTTTTTTGCATTACACAAATTAATCATGAAATTAAAACCTGAATTAAAGCATTTTGAAGGTTCCCCCCCCCCCAAAATGTCACAGGGTTGAATAGACACGCAAAAAAATCTACAAACAATTGTATGCGTAATATCCGACGCATGTTCAGCTTACAAACAGAACGTGTCGTGGGCGAAAGAGTTTTGTAGAAGGTAAGACGTGCCGAACGGTTGGAGCGCATGATATATCATTTAAATTTACATTTGGTTGCATAAGTGAACAGTCAGACCGTGGTCACAGTGAGAGGAGGATAACTCAAACTTTAAGGTTAATTTCAAATAGGAGATTTGATAAAAATCACCGCAGATTTTTGTCCGATAGACAAACACGAAATTGACTGTATCGATCAAGGTTCCATCAGTGGTTGCAGACAAACACAAAGATCCCTTACTCACCGTGTGAGGTCCAATCTACGCGAAGGGATTGTAAACGTCGCAAACAATGTTGGTTTATCACAACGAATATATTAACGTGATCTGCATGAGTTGGACTACAAAGATTTTGCAATTTGATGGAATTCCCCGCTTATACAGGCGGCAGAAAGAAGCTATAGATTAACCAGGATCTTTGGCACTAAAAATCTTTTGGGTTCAGAAGCGTCTCAACTTTATAAATTCAGATGCGGATGGGTATGGAGAATGGGTACGGATGCAGACGGGTATGGAGAATGGTCAATCAAACAATTCAGGAATACTGTTGGATGGTCACATATTAACCCACTGGTTTGAGTGTTATTGTATACAAAGCGATTTAGGATGAGATGCTCCTTAGAGTAACAATAAATAATTATTCAGGAGAACCAGAAACCGGCACAGCGCTCAACTCAAACAAATGCTGCTCAATGCGCTAACTCTTGGATTATTATTAACCAACACCACTGGAATTCAAATCCCCCGACCTTAGTGTCTTCACTGTGTTTATATAATGAAATGGTGTTACCTACAAAAGTTACGGACGCCAGCGTTGGAAAAGGTGACCTGCTATTTCATTAAGGGACGTTTTAATTCTGCTAAATACATAGACTACATATGTATTATTGACAAGAATTTCCTTCGATTGTTTAAAATAAGCCGTGTTTCAGTTAAAAATATGACGTAAGAGAATTGTACTACTTATCACACTTTTCAAACCACCACTGATTTAAGGGAGAAAAAGGATTCTGAGATTCCCACTCAACTCTGACACGAACCCTCTTGAACAAGTATGAGAGGATCTCCTTCATCTCTCACTACAGAAACGAAGCCCTCCTCCCAGAACCGTAGCTAATGGTTATCTCCAGGGGAGGCTACATATTACCGATAATATAGGGAATTCTTCGTAAAATACATGTTAAAATTAAAATTTATATATATATATTAATATATATATATATATATATATACGGGGTGTCCCAAAAAACTATATACTCTTTATAGCATCATATATATATATATGAGTATATAGTTGTTTTTTTGGGACACCCTGTATATACGCATTTATTGGACCAGGTCAATTAGACAATTACAAACTGAATTATAATTTTAGAGGGGAGGTTCAAAATTTTTCAGGGGAGGCAGCCCCCAAGCTACGGGCCTGCCTCCTGCTCCCCTGTCTGTGATATTAATGTATAAAAAGGCTCTATAAACATTCAGTAGACAGGAAATCTTATACATACTCTAATAACGTAGTTTAACTTAACCTAACCTAATCTATGAGCACCTAGTCTAATATATGATAACCTAACCTAACTTATGCTAATCTAACATAACCAAACATAACCTAAACACGTGTCGATAAAATTTCACGTCATACAAAATGTAATTAGCAGAGCTGGGCAATTGCGGCATATTTTGCGGTACTGCGGTACTGCGGTACTACCGCAAACCGCAAACCGGTACCGCATAACGCAGTACCGCAAAGGATCGCTGAAAATACCGCAGTACCGCTACCGCATTCAAATTTCCGCGTACCGGTTTGGTACCGGTTTGGTAGTTTGGTAGTACCGCAGTACCGCAGTACCGCAAAATATGCCGCAATTGCCCAGCTCTGGACTAATTAGCTCGACAAAGTTTGGACCTATACACATATCGTCAAAAGAACATTTTAGCCATATTTTTATTACCCTAACCTAACCTAATCTAACGTAACCTAAGCCATATTAACCTAAGTTAATCTCACACCAGAAACAAATTGTCGATAGTGTGTTTTGTCGACGAAATATTGCAAAGACAGAAAATTTTAACTGACATTTAAAAAAAATCTTGACCGACATTGAACGCCTCAAAAATTCGGATGACGTCAATCTCTCGACACGATATTTAATCGACAATTTATTGTCGGTTAAATTAAATTAGGGTAGGTTAAGTGTGATTAGTCTAGGTTGGATTACGTTATTATTACAAGTTAAGTAAGTTAGGTTAGATTAAGGTACGTTAAGTTAGTTTATTAGAGTGTCAATACAATGTTCCGTTGACCAAATGGACAAAGGTACCAGAAACTAATTTCAGACACATTACATTGTAACCTGATTGATTAACTCTCTCTCTCTCTCTCCTCTCTCTTCTCTCTCTCATATATATATATATATATATATATATATATATATATATATATATGTGTGTGTGTGTGTGTGTGTGTGTGTGCAAAAATTAGGAGAAAAATAAGAAACCCAGAGGATATAGGATCTGTACAAACAGACATGAACAGAATCTGCAGTTGGTTTGAAGATAATAATGAATATGAAATTTGAAAATTTAACACTGAGAAATTTCAATTATTAACGTAAGGAGGAAGGACCTAAAATCCATGGAATTCTTTGCCCCAAATGGACAGGAAATTCAGAGAAACTCTAAAGCAAAAGATTTAGGCGTTATAATGACTGATGACGCTAAATTTGAAATACAATATAAGATAGCAGTAAACAGAGCCAAAAGAATAACTGGACAGGTACTGAGAATCTTGAAAAGAAGGTATAGGAATATAATGATTCCTCTGTTGAAAACATTGATCATACCCAAGTTGGAGTATTGCTCGATCTTAACATCCCCATATAAAAAAGAAGACATTAGTTAACTAGAAGGGCTTCAGAGAAGTTTCACAGCCAAGATCAATGGATGCAAAGAACTAAATTACTGGGAAAGGTTACGTGAATTAAACTTACATTCGCTCGAAAGAAGAAGAAGAGAGAGGTACACCATTATTTACACTTGGAAAATAATGGAGGAACTAGTCCTTAATTTTTCTTTGAACCCTATAACCCTCCAAACAACAGTTGAAAGTAGAAAAGGAAGAATGTCGTGTTACCAGATTAAGGGCTAGATAGGGAACATCCTCAACCCTGAAGGAAAATAGTTTTGTTGCGAGAGGACCAAGACTGTTTAACCAGCTGTTCAAGGAACTAAGGAACACAAGTGGTGTAGCGATGGATATTTTCAAAAGAAGACTAGATGCTTGGCTCAGAACAATTCCAGATGAGCTGGGAGTACCTGGAGAGCACAAAAAACCAACTCTACTTCACCAGGCCAGCTCAAGAGGAGGGGCAACAACCTGACCTCTGTGAAATGAGGAATCATCACACGGAACATCTCAAAGATGGTTTCATAAAATCCCTGAAATTTAACTTCAGGAAATTACTGAAATACTTTGGAATTTCACGAAATTTAAGTTAAATAAAACCTAACCTAAACTAAACAGTAATTTCCTAAAGTCCCTGAGTGAAACAGTAATTACACGAAATTACTGAAAATTTCAGGGATTTCATGAAATCACTAGTTTCACAATCTTACTGTAACATGTATTATTTTTTTCCAGGAACAAATTTTTAAAATTGTTAATAATTTAAAAAAAATTATTCTATTTTTTTAATTTAAAAATTAGTTTAAACACACATTCTCGTAAGAGTTCCCATGTGAAAATTTGAAAATTGGTTCATTCCAAGTAAATAAAATCAAGCTCAATTCTTTGTCAATATACAGGGTGTCCAATAAGTCCGTCAGAGGAAAATTTATTTTAAATTAAATTTACAACAGTAATACATTACAACGTAAACAAATGTTTAAATTAATGTCCTATTTTGGACTTTTCTTCAGGCGAAGACCTTTTCCTCACGAGTGTAACTCACTTTCACATTAGCTATTGCGTGTTATTCTACCTGCAACAAAAGTAAGGTCCCAAAACAAGACACCAATTTGAACATTTGTTTTATTTCCAATGTATTACCTTTTGCAAATTTAATTTAAAATAAATTTTCCTATGACATCGGACTTATGGGACACCCTGTAACTTGAATCTATTCTAAAGTGAAGTGAAGGCATTATTGAAGTCGGGGGTTCGATTTCCGATGGTGCTGATAATAAATCCAGGAGTTATCGCAATGAGCAACAATTGCCCGGCCTGAGCGTTGGACAGTTTGTGGTCTTCCTCACCGACTATTACCTAACCTAGCCTACGTATACTTACTTAGAGGACGATAAGACTAAACTGAAAACGTTATCGTCAATATTTCGAAAAAAAATTACTCGTTCTTGTTTTGGTTATGTAAGTGTACTACAGGGTGATTCACTCGCTGGTAACCCCAGAGTATCGTATTAGCGATCCTCTGAGGGGGCTACCAGCGAGTGAATCACCCCGTATTTTTTATTTTAATTAGAGGACATGAAACCATTGGATAAATATATTTAATTTTGTAGTAAAAAGTTTCCACAAGAAAAAGCATGTATATACAGGGTGATTCGTAAATCCCCTCACAAAGGTATATTGTAGAGTTATTTTTGGGACTGGAATTTTGAATCCCTATTAATATATATATATATATATATATATATATATATATATATATATTTAACTTATATGTTACGGTCACTGTGTGAAACCAGTCATTTCACGTAATGCCTAAAAATTTCAGGCATTTCGTGTAATACTGTGACCCTTAAACATAAGTAATACACATTGCTAACCTAATCTAACCTTCACGAAGTCGTTAATCGTTAATCGCATTACGTGAAATGACTGGTTTCACACATTAACTTAACACCTTTGGTTAGCTTCCGCCAGAATTGCTCATTCTGACGAAGGTCAAACTTTTCACTCCACCTTAGACCTACAGTTTAACGTGGAATCCGAACCACGCCCCATCAGCAGCCCAGCGTCTTAATCACTAGGCTACCCATTTATCTACCAACCACTTTCTTTATTGTGTAGAAGGATGAACAGCTGGTTTTTGCTGCGCGCCGGCTGCCGTCACCGGGTCTCGAACCCGGGGCCGATGGATTCACATACCTGAATTTGTTTCATAAATTGTTTAATGCAGAATGAATATATACAGTAGACAACATCCCTTCCATGAATGTTCGTTTGAATTCGCTTTTGGTCTGGACTTTTCTAGGCTCGAAAATTCAGCACCTTGACTTTTCCAGTCTACGAATGTCTCTTCAAATAATTTCTTTTTAATGTCGTTCTTAGCTTTGGGTTCATTGTCTTGCTGGAAATAATTATTATTTCTTTCGGTCAGACAAATTTGACTGGAAATGCCGAAAATATTGTGGTTCTGATCCCTATTCAAAATTCCCTTTCTTTTTTTGTAATTTTAAAGGCCAACTACTTCTATGCTGGAACTAGGGTTGCCAGACGTATCGAATTCTGTGGGACAGTCCCGCATTTGATCCAAAAATCCCGCGTCAAAATCCCGCGTCAAAATCCCGCGTCAAAATCCCGCGTTCAAAATGTGCCGTAAAATATATTTTTTAAGCAAATTTTTTAGGGATGAATTGATTTAGAATTTCAAAATTATGTATAATAATTTCAATTTATTCACGATGTTTAATTGTTGAATATTGTTGTAATGAAATTTTTCTAATTTTGTTTGTTGTAACCGTTGAAGAAATCTAGTTTCAATTTGAAAAAAAATTTGGTCTTTAAAAAAAAACCTCAAAATTTTTTATCTCGCATGGCCATTTGAAAAATCTGGCAACCCTAGAGCCTGGAACACTCCTACACAAATTAAACCATCTCCCTGTTTGACTATCTTGTTGACACGTTTGGATTTATATTTTTCATTGTCACACCTCCTCATCAAGTTACAATTCAAATTTCCACAAATGTTCAAGTTCGATTTTATTGGTTCATTCATCATTTCCAGTTTTGGTGTTCCCTCTTAACCCTAGGAGGAGGCCAGTGTGGGACCGCATACATAGCGACTAGTGTAGTGTCTACGTAACCCCATACTGGGAAATTATATTTATGAGGTGAATAAAACAATTTTTATTATTGCTTAGTAGCAATAAATTAACTTGCATACGATAAAAATATATCATTTCCAGAGAAACAAATGTGCTTTTTCTTGTAATAGGCTACGCTGGCTTTTTTAGGATTAAACTGGAATCTCTCTTTTTTTCATATGATTTTGTTTACTGACAGCATCATTTTCTTGCGACCTTCTTTCAATAATGAAATTGCGAACAGTGGTTTCATGATCCTGTTGTGTATCTACACTAATTTCTAGGGCTATCTGGAAATAATTTGCGTATGAGAATAGTTTTCGGATGATGTAATCCCGGCCTTTCACTCATTACTGTATGGCGTTCTTGCCTAGGCATTTGAAATCATCAGGCTACCATTTTTCACGAACCGTTCAGACTCCATTGAACTGTACTCTGGATGCATCTCGATCTTTTACAATTTTCCTCGGCTACTTCCCCATTTGTAGAGAATGACTACTTGCGTTCTACTCTTACTGGCTAATTCAGTACTTCATACTTACCAACATTTTGAAAAGCAAAAGCGATAGGATTTGTAATCAATGCTAGGAGATCCTGGAGCATGCCCACCCTCCGGGTAATTTTTGAGAATCTAGCCTTAAACGATGCATTCTAATGAACTCTGAGCATAATAAGTTTGATATTATTTACATGTTATTCGGTAGCATAGCCTTCAAATCGGTAGCCTACCGCCTAAATCGGTAGGGTTCGCATATATGGTGTTTTCTTTCGTGCTGTAGCATATCTCAGCATCATCTCACAATACTTGAAATAGAGATCGGCCATAAATCACTACATAATGAAATGTCTACTCACGCAATATGGCAAATAATAATAATACAACAATAATAATAATAATAATACATTATATGACACGTATTGAGGTCATACAAAAATTTCAGACGAGCTGTAAATGTCGGATGCGAAATGTTAGCAAGCCCAAGGTGGTCAACTCTTATAATTATGAAAATATCTATTTACACACAAACACTTTGGGATCGGAAGGTGTTTTTATAGATGATATGGGTACTGACTATAGAAACTATACCATTCTTCGCAGACTACTAATTTCTATAACAAAAACATTGAGATGGACTCCTATTTTTTGACTAGTACCGCAAAACAATCTCGACCACAAGGCCTGAAGATGTAAAAAATGGATGTGTACATAAAATTACATGATCCACAATTGAAATAACGTATAATAACTTTCATTGTGGAGAAATTCAATAGATAGTAAAGGTCAATCAATACTTTAAAACAAAATAAACTTTACTAAAATAAAAATATTTTATATTTCAAAATTTTCATATTAAACCGAAATGAAGTGAATCTGTACAAGCCTCCGAAGGCAATCCTACATCCATGTTGTATTTATTTCTCTTAAAACACCTGGAAAAAAAATAGGATTGTCTTTCGTTTTAAATTACATGACTGACGCGGTTAATCACATTCTCCATTAGGATTGGAATCTGATACCGCGTCCTCTAATGTATATTATAACAGCGTACACTTTGTTAACGTTGGCGATAAATAAGAGCCTTTTCACAGTTTTGCTGTTGGAGAGAGCTTGGAGCGTGCGACATAATTGGAGCATTTCTCCGAATTAGTTACTTGAGGGCTTCGCATGTTCTCTTTGCTATTATTTGATTTAGTTTTTAGGATTATAAAAACAAGCTAAAAATAAGCGAGCAGCCTATGTTTAGTTTTAAATGTTTACAGAAGATACTCGCATGCGTGTGTGTGTGTGTGTGTGTGTGTGTGTGTGTGTGTGAGTATAAAATGAAATTTTAAGGTCACGTACTATTTTAACTTTCAGTGACATGGTTTCTATTAATTCCTGATAATTTTCAATAAAATTATTTAAAATTACAGTTTTTAGCGTTAATCTAACTTTAATTAGTTAGGTTAGGTTAGAGCATTTTAAGTTTCGTTTTCTTTATTTCAAAATCATAATGCTTTACGAGGTACTCTTTTGGGGGAAGGGGGAAGGTCTGTCAAAACTTTTTTTTCAAAAAAATTTCCCATTTGAGAAAAATTTCTGAATGTCTCGAAAATTGAAGCTATTGAAGAATAGGGACCCCAGCCTTCTTTAGTTAGGCTTATAAGGCTAACTAACGAAAATATCACGACCTAACCTAACCAATCGTTAGGTTAACTGTACGCCCTTGACGATTGGTTAGGTTAGGTCATGATATTTTCGTTAGTTAGCCTTATAAAGCTAACTAAAGAAGGCTGGGGTCCTTATTCTTCAATAACTCCCGAAAATTTTTCCCGTCTTTCAAAAAATCCCATCGAAAGATAGCGATAATTTGGCTTCATATTCCTTTAGTAATATTAAGCTTAATCATGGGATCAAGTAAAGATAAGCACCCCCAACCTTTTTTAGTTAGCTTTATAAGGCTAACTAACGAAAATATCACGACTTAACCTAACCAATCGTTAGGTCAACTGTACGCCCTTGACGAATGGTTAGGTTAGGTCGTGATATTTTCGTTAGTTAGCCTTATAAAGCTGACTAAAAAAAGGTTGGGGGTGCTTATCTTTACTTGATCCTAATCATGAAACACTATAGTGCTAATTGCTTATTACAACTTTAGAATTTAGATGAATCTGAAGATCATATAACTTACACTTCATTATTAATTAATAATATTAATTACAGGATCTTTGGATCACCTGAAGATCAGGACCCCCAGCCTTCTTTCGTTAAGGCTAACTAACGAAAATATCACGACCTAACCCTAACCAATCGTTAGGTCAACTGTACGCCCTTGACGATTGGTTAAGTTAGGTCGTGATATTTTCATTAGTTAGCCTTATAAATCTAATTAAAGAAAACTGGGGGCCCTGATCTTCAGGTGATCCGGATCATTTTCTTTATAGCAGTCCCCATTATTTTACTGTGTTTCTTTATACGCCCTTGACAATTGGTTAGGTTAAGTCGTGATATTTTCGTTAAAACTTACGAAAATATCACGACTTAACCTAACCAATCGTCAAGGCTCAAGGGTGTACAGTTGACCTAACCGTACGCCCTTGACAATTGGTTAGGTTAAGTTGTGATATTTTCCTTAAAACTTACGAAAATATCAGGACTTAACCTAACCAATCGTCAAGGGTGTACAGTTGACCTAACTGGACATTCAATTAACCTAACCTAACACAGTAAAACACTGGAGGAGCTATAAAGGAAAAGATCCTAATTAAATTATTGGATAATATCAAGTTATTATCATGTTACATTTAACTCAGAACTTATAGGCCTACGTTATAAATCTTTCAGTACTTCATGCCACAAAGTATGTGCATTAATTTAAAAATGTATGTGCCATTATAATAAAGTTATTGTTGTGATAATTATAATATGTATAATATGATAAAGTCCCCCCATGAGTATAATGAAAGTATTATAGAAAACTAAAATTTAGAAGGATTACTATTATAGTTTTTCTAAATTTAATTTAAAAATAATATTTTATCAGTTAATAAACAAAGTTAAAGGCTCCACTCAGTCCGCTCCAGAACTAGAAAAGTATATATATATATATATATAAGAGAGAGAGAGAGAGAAATGAATAAAATGACAAACGCTTAAACTAACATTCTTTAATTACCAGACGTTTCTGGAGATCAATTCCCATCTTCAGTGGTAGTCACAACTAAAACAACGCCACTACATCTTATTCAAAAATTATAAAAGAACATAAACTATCTATATATATATATATATATATATATATATATATATATATAATATATACAGGGTGTCCCATAAGTCCGGCATCATAGGAAAAATAATAAAAAAAGGCAAAACAAAAGCTTTTATTTACAGAACGTGCTCAATATGTCCACCATTGTTTTCAATACACAAATTCAGACGTGATACCCAGTCAGCAAGCACACAGTGAATGATGTCAGGAGTAATGGTGTTACATGCCCCAATAATGCGCTGCCGCAAATATTCAACACTCCTAATTTTCTCTGCGTATACCAGCGCTTTCAAGTGGCCCCAGAGATAAAAATCTAGTGGCGTGAGATCCGGGCTTCTAGCTGGCCATTCCACAGGCCCTCGACGTCCTATCCAATGACCAGGGAATTGTTGGTACAGGTATTCCCTTACTTGGGTGCTGTAATATGCAGGAGCGCCGTCTTGCTGGAACCATGTTGGGAAATTTCCTTCTTCGTTCAAGACACTGGGAAATGCTTCTTCCTTGAGCATACGTAGGTAGGTGCCTCCAGTGACATGTTCATCGAAAAAGAGGGGGCCTATGATGCGATCCTTCCAAATGCCACACCATACCATCAGCCGAGATGCATCTTGTTCCTTTGAAGAGGTATACCAGTGAGGGTTGTTTTGAGACCAGTAGCGGGTGTTCTGTCGATTTACCTCACCATTTCCATAAAAAACAGCCTCGTCACTGAACAGAATGGTGGACGGGAAATTGGCATCCTGAGCATATTGTTCCGTAGCCCATTCACAAAATTCCATCCGCCGGTCGGGATCATCTTCGTTTAATTTCTGTAGGATCTGAAGTTTATATGGATGCCATTTGTGAGCCTGAAGAATGCGATGGATGCTACTTTTCGACACTCCTGTCTCGGCGGACAATCGCCGAAGAGACTTATTGGGACTTCTGTTAAAATGAGCCAGGATAGCAGTCGTTGTATCATCGTCAGTGGACCTCCTTGAAGGTCCACTGCGTGGTTTATCTTCTATGGATCCTGTTTCCTTAAACTTTGCAACAAGTCTGCTAACACAACTCTGTGTTATTGGCTCGCGGTCTGGATGCAGTCTGTTAAATTCAGCAGCGGCCTCTCTTTGACTCCGATTTCCTACGAGTAGAATTATCTGGATTCGTTCTTCCTTGCTCACAGACATTATGGCCTGTAGAAAGAGAAAAATATGAATTATGGTTTGTAGAAATAAAAAAATATAAATTTCTCCTATGATGCCGGACTTATGGGACACCCTGTATATGAAAATTATTTCGCGAAAGTAACACGTGAAAAAAAAATATATATATATATATATATAAAATTTACTTATATTGTAGTACATGATTTAAAATGCTGCAATACAAGAAAATTATGTATATATTTTAGGTTCTCTTTTAACTTTTGAATGTGATGTGATTGCCTTGTTTTTAGTTGTGGCTACCACTGAAGATGGGACTTGATCTCCTGAAACGTCTGGTAATTAAAGAATGTTAGTTCAAGCGTTTGTAATTTTATTCATCTTGAAGTGCCGCTTTCCCAGGAACAATCCTTTGTCCGAAATTCTAGTGGATATACCTTATGAACCTTATGTTGTTTCGTGTGTTGGTCTCTCTTCACACGGAGGTCAAGCTGGTGGCCCCGCCTCTCCATATATATATATATATATATATATATGTGTGTGTGTGTGTGTGTGTGTGTGTGTGTGTGTGTGTGTGTGTGCATTACTGAAGGAAAATGAATTTGTAATACTGAAGAAGCAACGAAAACTGAAAGTATATGAATAGTCCTAGCAAATATACAAGGGCTAAAGCAGAACTACTCGTTTACACCTGAAAGGATTCATGGCAAAAACAAAGACTGAATTCGCAAGCCTCATAGAAACACATCTTAAAGACTGCCAACACTGAAACCCGCGAACAGGAACGGATTAAGCTACCAAAGGAGCTCTACCTGAAACAGAATTTTGGGGCCCACTAATAAAATTAATTGAGTTCGTTGTTTTCAATATGCTTTTTTGACCTCACCTATGCTACCTTGACGCGTAAAAACAATATTTTTCAACATAACTGTGTTGTATATCAGAGACAATAACTGATATAGAGAAAGAGATAAACCCTGTCATTGCGAATAAATAGGTACAGCAAAGAAATCACATTTTCAATATTGACACAATTTTGATACTTTTGTTGAACAAGATTAGGAAAAGACTCAGTTAAAAATTTTAACATCCGTTTTCGGGATTTTTAGGAAGTAAATTTGTCTATGATATCATTAAACTGGAGAGACTTTACGATTTCATGCTCAATTCCAGAGAAGCAACCGCATTCAGTCGATTTTGGCTCGTAGTTGAGTGTAGGCAATTTTTGATTAAGGCAAGCTTCGAAAAAGAACCTTCGTTTCGCAAACTATCGCAGGCAAAGTAAAAAAACTCGGAGAGGAGTTGTGGTGACATCTAGAAAGGTGAACTCCACTCTTTCGTGTGATTTGATATACTGTACACTTGTGTGGTGTAATTGCAATGTCTTTAGGAGTCAAAAAGTGCGAGAATTGCAGAAGTTTGTCCACGCGGTCAAGTTACAGATCATTTGGATATTTCTTGATCAGTTTGTCATCACCCCTCTTCAATTTATCTGTCCTTTGCGGCCAATGATGACAGAAAAGCACTAAGTCCTTTGAAATTTGGTGATATGCAGTTTTTGCGCTGATGCAGAGATGTGAACACCTGGCAATAATCACAAGGAGAGTGTGAACTCTGAAATTTTCAAAAGGGCACAGATCTTTTATTTTTGTATGCAGAAAGGCGGGGAGGGCAAGGGTGAATGCCCGCAAAAACGACCCCCCCATAGCGGAAGAAGAAAACAGAAATCAAGGGCCAGGCTTTGCCAGATGCCTGGACACTCTGCGTTTGAAAGATTGGAGGTCATAGATGGATTGAGAAAGATTGTTCCAGAGTTGACCGGTTGAGTAGATGAAAGATTAAAAATATCGATTAACCCTCACGTTAGAGAGTTGGACGGAGAAGGAATGAGAATGTATCGAAAGTATGGTACTGCGTTCTCTCCTTAAAGGAGGAGGCATGCAGTTAAAGAATTCAGAAGAGCAGTGTTCGTTATAATAGCGATAATAAAGAAGAATGCGGCAACATTGCAGCGAAAAGAGAGGGATTGAAGACAGTCAGTGAGAGGCGGGGAAATGATGAGACGAAAAGCCTTTGATTCCACCCGGTCAAGTAGAGCTGTGTAGGTTGAGCCACTCCACACATGAGAAGTGTACTCCATATAGGAGCGGACAAGACCCTTGCACAGAAACAGCAACTGAATTGAGGGTGAAGAAACTGAGGACCCGGTACGGCACACCTAACCTTTTAGCAGCTGTTTCGAAAAGAGAATATATGTGATCTTTCCAGGAAAGATCACAAGGAAACGTCAAGAACGTTTAGAGAAGAGGAAGGATTGAGTTGTGTGTTGTTGAAGGTAAGGTGATAGTCTTGTTATGATGTGGGTTGGTGTAACCTGTGAACTGATTGTTGGTCCATATTTTTTCGATGTGAGTGTGACTGGTCGAAGTTATCTGGAGATGTTGTCTCATTGGTTAATCCCCGAACTTGAGAAAGTGGGCCTTGTAAACAATGTTCTTTTACAACAAGACGGTGCACCAGCCCATTATGCTATTAACGAGCGTAATTTCTTCAACAACTAATTTCCAGTGTGGATTGGGCGAGGAGAATCTCTCAACTGGCCTCCCAGAAGACTCAGTTATCACAACTTGTGACAACTGTTCTTCGCAAAAAACCACACCCAAACTGAACCACATCCTCATGCACTCAGTTGAAAAGTTAAAAATGAAAATTCTTCACATATTCTAGCCATTACGCCTGAAATGTTTCGAACAGCTTCACGGCGCACTTGGCGTCGAATGCAATTATCCTTTGATGACGAAGGTATTCATGCAGACCAATTTGACGTAAAGTAGCAAAATATCTTTTCATTTAATTTCAATTTCATTTGTAATAATTTTTCATGCTTTTGTTTTGAATAAAATACTTCAAACATTAAAACTCACTCACTTATCAACCATTCTAACGACCCGATCACGACGTTTGGCCATTCCTTTAGAGTTTAGATATTAATTTCCTATAGATATATTATCATAAATAAATATAATTTCTTTTTTATTTTTAAATAACTATTACTGATATTAATATCATTCTAAATAAAGTATTATTTCTAAAATATTTCTAAATATTATTTCTAAAATATTACTCTGGTAAATATGAATTATTATTTTTGTTTAAGGCAAACTTCGAAAAAGAAGGTTCGTTTCGTAAACTGTCGCGAAAAGTGATAATAAAAACGCTATCCACCCGAAGAGGATGTCAGTGGGCATCGAAACTGTCGTGGAAATAAATTCTGTCTATTAGAATGGGTTTTTATTATCATATTTTGACCTTCACGTAGAAAAGTGGTTTTTTGCATTTGTCGCTTAAAGTTATCTAGAATCTAGCTAGCAACTTTTCTAGATTCTAGATATTTACTCTAGGTAAATATTAATACAAAATATTATTTTAGATTTAAAAATTTTAAATATTATTTTAGAAGTTTCCATAAATACTTTTTCTACATATATATATATATATATATATATATATATATATATATATTGGAGATCAGCGAAGTTAAGCGACATTGGGTATGGGTAGTAGTTGGATGGGAG
>JAJOZX010010146.1:120000-137500 GCA_023014485.1 Bathynomus jamesi
TAGAATCTTTTCCAAAGATATTTTTTCTGCCCTATCTGTCCGTGGTCTCTAAACCTTATATTTATATTTGTAAACTTTGAAATAATTTACCGTTGAGATGGTGGCCTCTATATTTCATATTTATATTGTTGTTATTTTATCTTGCTGCCGATGGCCGCTAAACCTTATATCAATAACTTTAAAATGTTTTTACAATTAAAACGGTGGTTGCTAAAGTTCAGAGTGTGACGTCATACATTTTTCCTAAATCAAATCACATTAACGGATTAAGAACTTATCAGGGATTAAAATTTTGCTCTATTGGCACTCCCCTCTGGCACTCCTCCTACCCTTTGACACTATCCCAAACTCGCACCGAATGCAGCTATAGTACTTATATATATATATAATTTAGGGTGATGCACAAATCATGACCATCGTGGATTTTTAGGGATACCCCCTCATTTGTTCCAATTTGTCACAAAAACACCCTGTGAGAAATTCCAGGTCAAACAAATAACATTCAGAGGTCGCGCCCGCCAATTGAAAATTTGAAAATTACAAAAAATTAGAGTAAAATCAAATTTTTTGAATTTGTTCTTATTTTTGTTGCAGGTTTGTTGCAGGTTGCAGGTTTTGTGCAGGTTTGCTGCAGGCAGAGTGGTAGGTGATGCGTATATGAGCAAATAGCGTTCAAGGAAATCGGTATCGCAGTGTGCTTGTGGCAGTGTCCAGGAGAGGTGCTATATCAGTGAGTCTCTCCGCCTCAATTTCTCTTCTATTTCCTCTATCTTAATTGTGACAAAAATGAGATCAAGAAGCTCAACAGATATCTGGCTGATCGGTCAACAAATAGATAAATTGAATCAAAGTAAGCTTCCATCAAAGAAAGAAGTAATTTCCTTATTCATGAATTATAAACATATCAAGAATGAAACTGTCAGAGAAGCATTAACTTCAACCGTTAATGTTGTATTGGAAGTGTGGCAGAGAGCAGGAATACCAACAACCCAGAAATGTAATGTTGTGAAGAAATTAAATAAACTGTATGATGAGTGGCAAGGGCTGAAGAAGAGCAAAGGAAAAAATCGAAGTTTTCAATAGAGAAAGAGAATACATGGAAAGAAAAATTGGATGGACTCTTTGATATTGCGCATGCAAATGCTAACGAGTTAATAACTATCGAAGAAGATAGAGAGTTTCTACGGCTACAAAGGGAAGGTCGAAAGGGTAAAATGATGGCAGTTGATAAGGATGAAGAAAAACGTCGAAAGGAAGCTGCGAAGAGACATGAAAAAATGGATAAGAAAAGGTTACATGAATCAAGTGCATTTGATGAAACAGTTGTTCTTGCAAGCAGCAGCAGCAGTTCCTGCAGTGATTCACCTGCATCTACGGAAGAAGAAGTAGATCTGGAAGTGCCCTCAACATCCAAAAGAGGCCTTCCAAGAAAAAAATTCAAGATTATGAATGAAAATCTGCTTTCCTCATTGGATGTTGCTAAGATCAGCGACCGATCAGCCTCTTTAATAATTATTCCAACGATCGCAAATGTTGGAAAAGATCCAGAGAATTACAATGTTAGCTACTCATCGATTCGCAGGGCAAGACAGAAATCAAGAAAGAAGTTCAGTGAAAACTTGAAAGAAGAATTTCAAGCTGACAAACCCTTGATTGTTCATTGGGATGGCAAACTCCTCGAAGACATTACCGGGAATGAGGTTGTTGATCGGTTGCCAGTCCTAATCTCTGGCAGTGGAGAAGATCAACTGCTTGGAGTGCCAAATATAGATCATGGCACAGGAAAGGATACTGCAAATGCAGTACATCAGGCGATCATTGATTGGAATCTAATAGATAAGGTAAAAGGCATGTGTTTCGATACAACTGCATCGAACACAGGTCGTAAAAACGGAGCTTGTGTCCTAATTGAACAGAAAATGGAGAAAGATTTGTTGTGGTGTCCTTGTCGACACCATATCCTTGAAATCATGTTGGAAGCAGTGGTATCCCCTGCATTACAGGCTTCATCAGGCCCTGACATTCAGTTATTCAAAAGATTCAAAACAAACTGGAATAAGATTAATCTAACTTCATACGATAAATTAGAAAATTATCCACAAAAGGAAAAAGAGGAAATCATCAACTTTGCAGCAAGAAAAATCAATGAAGATCAACCTCGCGACGATTACAGAGAGTTATTGGAACTGACAATCATCTTGCTTGGCGGTACTCCAACGACTGGAATAAAATTCAGGAAGCCTGGGGCTTATCATAGAGCCCGTTGGATGGCGAAAGTCATTTATTCAATGAAAATCTTTATGTTCAAAAGTCAGTTCAAATAACAGCAATAGAAGAAAGAAATCTAAAAGAAATTTGTTGGTTTTCTGTTTCAATTTATATTAAGCATTGGTTTTCAGCACCCTGCGCAGCAAGTGCTCCACGAAATGATCTGAGTCTTCTCAAGAATCTTCACAGCTACAAAAGCACAAATGAACAACTAGCAAATGCTGCTTTAGAAAAATTCAAGAATCATTTGTGGTATATCTCAGAAGAGTTGATCGCATTGGCTTTCTTTGATGATAAAATCAGCTTTGACACCAAAAGAAAAATGAAGGAGGCTCTTACAAAATCTTCGGAGCCAGATCCTCCAAAGAAGACACAAATAGACATCAAACTATTGACAATAAGCAGCTTGAAGATTTTGTAACTGCTAACACAAAGTCCTTCAGTATACTCGGATTGTCTTCAACGTTCTTGAGCAAACCAGTAGAAGATTGGCTTCTCGATGAGAGTTATTGGGTTGCAAAGAACGTAGTGAATCACATGAAAGTTGTTAATGATATTGCTGAAAGAGGAGTGAAATTGATTGAAGATTATAACAAATTAATTACCAATGATGAACAACAGAAGCAATATCTACTGCAAGTTGTATCAAATTATCGGAAGAAGCTTCCGGACAAAACTAAGAAAACTCTCGTATCTTTGACGCAACAGTAAAATTTACGAGTATATCCATTCTATGTATCTATTGTAAATATCTATTGTATTGTATCTGTTTTGAACAAATGGAAAAGAGGAAGGTGGTATGATAGGCCTCGTGGGGAACTTCCACTCAAAAAAAAAGTAACGTGACGCTTGCTGTACCTCCTGGGTGTCATGGAAATCAGCAAATTTTCAAATGGCGGGCGCGACCTCCAAATATTCGAATTTTGACCCGAAATTTCCCCAGGATCATTTTTCCACCAAATTAAACCAAATGAGAGGGTATCTCAAAAATTTGAAACAAAAAAATTTTACTCCCCCACTTTTGCATCACCCTAATATATATATATATATATATATATATATATATATATATATATATATATATATATATTATATATATATATATATATAATAATTTGAAAGAATAGTTAGAGAGAAAATTTATGACTTCCTGGAGACACGGGAAAGATTCAACGAAAATCAGCATGGATTCCGATCAGGTAGATCATGCCTATCACAACTAATACAGTAGAACACTACAACAATATCTTAGATGCATTGGAAGGCAATGACAACTACGATGTTATATACGCAGATTTTGCTAAAGCTTTCGACAAATGTGACCATGGTATAATAGCACATAAAATTAAATATATGTGAATAACAGGCAAAGTGGGAAAATGGATCTACAACTTCCTCAGAGAACGTCTGCAGGTCGTCAAAATTCAAGGTATATCATCATCAGAATCGGAAGTACGCAGCAAAGTACCACAAGGGACAGTACTGGCCCCACTCCTGTTCATTATCATTCTAACAGACATAGACAGCGGAGTAAACAGCAACAGTATAGTAACATCCTTTGCAGACGATACAAAGATCAGCAGAAAAATCAGCGATGTATCATACATGACGTGGAGGCCTTGCAGAGGGACACGAACAAAATATACAAATGGTCAGAAGACAACAACATGTCATTTAACACCGAGAAATTTCAGCTCCTGAGATATGATAGAAAAGAAGAACCTAAACAGACTGCATATTATGCTCCAGATAGACAGGAAATTCAGAGAAGCACGAAAGTGATCGATCTCGGGATAATAATGACAGATGATGCGAAATTCGAAACACAAAATCAGATAGTGATAAATAAAGCAAAAAGAGTCGCCGGACAGGTACTAAGAACGTTCAAGAGAAGGGACAGGACAGTAATGATTCCCCTGCTAAAAACACTGATTATACAAAAACTTGAATACTGCTCAGTTTTGACGTCCTCATATAAAAAGGAAGAAACTAATAAACTAGAAGAAACGCAAAGGCATTTCACAGCCAAGATTGATGGCTGCAAAGAACTCAACTACTGGGAAAGACTACGTAAACTAAATCTGTACTCCCTGGAAAGAAGGAGAGAGAGGTACACCATAATCTACATATGGAAAATGATCGAAAAAACTGGTACCAAACCTAAAACTAAACCCAATTACCATTCAAACAACACTGGCAAATAGGAAAGGCAGAATGTGTAGTGTTCCCAAATTAAAGGCCCGACAAGGGACCTCCTCAATTCTGAAGGAAAATAGCTTGGTTGTCAGGGGGCCAAGACTTTTCAACCAGCTTCCAAAGGACCTCAGACGGTACCAGATGAGCTGGGCGTGCCTGGCTATGTACGGTGGAGAGCGCAAGAAAGCAACTCGCTCCTCCACCAAGCCAGACCGACAGGCGGGGCCACCAGCTTGACCTCCGTGTGAAAAGAGACCAAAGCACGAAACAACATAAGGTTTATAAGGTAAGATATATATATAAAACCTTTGGTTAGCTTCTGCCCGAATTGTTCATTCTGACGAAGGTCAAGCTTTTTACTCCGCTTAAGACCTACAGTTTAACGTGGAATCCGAACCACGCCCCACCACCAGCCCAGCGTCTAGGCCACCCAAGGTACCCATCTATCTACCAACCACTTTCTTTATTGTGTGGAAGGATGAACAGCTGGGTTTTGCTGCGCGACGGCTGCCGTCACCGGGTCTCGAACCCGGGGCCGATGGGTTCGTAGTCAGCGACGCTAACCACTACACCACCGAGGCGCAATATATATATATATATATATATATATATATATGGGATGAATTTCACAATTAAACACGTGAAATGAATGACTGCTGCAAACCCACAAGGAAAAAGAAAAAAAGAAAAACAATTCCAAGGCCTTTCGTGCATTCAGAGCTACACCTCGTCAGGGAATCACGAGGTGTAGCTCTGAATACACGAAAGGCCTTGGAATCGTTTTTCTTTCTCCTTGTAGGTTTGCAGCATATATATATATATATATATATATATATATATATATATATATATATATATATATATAATATCACTGTTCTAAAATTTTATGGTTAAATTTGGTAGACACGAAGGACTATTTAAAAAAATTATTTTGAATCGTCTTTTAAAAACTTAAAAATATTAAAATAATAATAATAATAATAATAATATAATAATAACTATCCATAATTGATAATCAAATATTTGAAGAGTAAAGTTATAAAATTCTCTCAAACGTCATCCAAAAATGTCTGTTTTGTGACGTTTTGACTAAATTATGCCGAGTGAAGCCTTTTTTGCTCTCCTCTTTCCAATAGCGTCATATTTTACTGTTGTTACGTTGTTCCTGGGTTGTAGGATATTGTAAATAATGTATTGTTTTATTTTATGTTATGTTATGTGATCACAAACTCGTTTTTTTATTGTTTTTTATTATATATGCTATGCGCCTCGGTGGTGTAGTGGTTAGCGTCGCTGACTACGAATCCATCGGACCCGGGATCGAGACCCGGTGACGGCACGGCACGCAGCAAAGCCCAGCTGTTCATCCTTCCACAAAATAGAGAAAGGGGTTGGTTGATAAATGGGTACCCTGGGTGGCCTAGACGTTGGGCTGGTGGTGGGGCGTGGTTCGGATTCCACGTTAAACTGTAGGTCTAAGGTGGAGTAAAAAGCTTGACCTTCGTCAGAATGACGAATTCGGGCGGAAGCAAACCAAATGTCAAAGGTTATATATATATATATATATATACTTTGTTAACCTTGGTTTTGCTTCGAACGAATTGGTCATTCTGAGGAAGGTGAAGCTCCTTGCTCCACCTTAGACCTACAGCTTAACGTGGAATCGAACAACGACCCACTATGGGTGGTCAGATATTACAAAATCCTCCCTCGCACTCGATCTCACGACCTTCCGATCAGCAGCCCAGCGTCTTAACCACTAGACTACCCAGGGTACCGTTTATCTACCAACCAACTCTTATTTTGTGGAAGGATGAACAGTTGGGTTAGTTGCGTGCTCCTGCTGTCACCGGAAATCAAACCCGAGGCCGATGGATTCGTAGTCAGCAATGCTAACCTCTACACCACTACACCACCGAGGCGCGCGCACACACACACACACACACACACACATATATATATATATATATATCTGACCGGCAATCGGAAGATCCCGGTTCGATTCCCGGGTGGTTACCTCATTTTTCATTTGTTCGTTCTCTCTTCTCATCTTGCGCGGAATGTTCTCCTATACAAGCGTCGTTCTTTACGATATATATATATATATATATATATATATATGTGTGTGTGTGTGTGTGTGTGTGTATGTGTGTGTGTGTGTGTGCGCACCCACAGCACAGGGAAAAAATAAAAAATATTCTGATGCTCTTGTTTACTAAACATCTCATCAGGGATTATCATTTCCTGATGAGGTTGAGGTGTTTAATACACGAAAGGTCTTAGAAAGGTCTTAGAATCGCTTTTTATTTTGTCCTGTAGGTGTGTATATATATATATATATATCCCCGCAAGGCGGTCTAAGCTCGTGCTCTTGAGTGCTCTTCGTGCTCGTTTGTACGTGCTTGTTCCTGGAGGTTTCACGTGCGCCCTCCCGGCCCTAGCACCCAAGGATGATGGGGCTCAACCCTGCAGTCCTTGTCATCCTTGGTCTTTTTCCACTTCGACTGTCCCCTCCACCCTTTCTTTTTCCTCTGTCTTTCCTCTCACTTTTTCTTTGTTTTTCCGCCGAGATATGCCCTTTTAAATAGAGCCGGATCGGTTCTTCCCGAACTTAAAAAAAAAGTATATCTATATATATATATATATATTAGAATGTCCCCTGCGTCTTGCGCATCAAACACCCCTGAGACATAACCTAGGGGAGAACTGGGAAGGGTGAGTGTGTTACTAAAACCTTCCCTGTCTACTAAATATGGTGTAGATTACCCTCACCCTCTAGCCGTCTACAAACGAACAGACACACATCAGGATCAGGATCAGGATCATCCTCTACATATATAAAATAAGATATATATATATATATATATATATATACACTACTCGGTGCCCGAGATACAAATGTCAATAGATTAAATGTAACAGAGAAGAAAGGATTCGCTGCTTTTCCAAAATGTACTGCTTCGCCCATACACCAAGTTATTTTCTTACATCCAAGCGAGTTAAACAAATGATTAAGTTAAAGAAAATGAAAAAAATTTAGAGGAAATGGAAAAAGATAAATTTTAATGTCCAACACAAATATCCAGCATTTTATGATATATACGACTGTGGGTATATATATATATACCTTTCAACCTTTCAAATGTTCCGTACGATGATTCACGAAGGTCAAGCTTGTCGCCCTCCTCTCTCCTCTCTCTCTCTCTCTCTCTCTATTCTATATAATATATATATATATATATAAACTTAATACTTGAAGGGTTAAAGGCTTACTTAGTTATAATTACCATACCTAAAATTAGAAGTTTTGGGAAATAGGCTAGGGCCTATGTCAGGTACTACATCCATTTTTAATTTTAAGTGTAATGAATTATTGTACCGTTAATTCGACAAATGAAGGCTACGTAAATGATAACTTCTGTGAAGCTGATCACTTTGATTTGCAGGAAAAATTTGTCCTTCCATACTTAATCACTTGCAAATGGCAACGAGTTTTATCGTCTGGCAAGTAATGAAATTCGATGTTGTCCTTGTGACTGAGATTCTGAGTAGAATTAAATCCATTAGAAGTACAGTATCTAACCATTCATGGTTTCGAACTTAGGTTTAATTTTAGTTTTGAGCATTTTTAATATCACGTTATATGTCCTATGGAAAGACAGAGTCCAATAACTGAATAGTATAATAGAAATAGTATAATAGAAATAGTATAATATAAATAAATTATAACCAAAGTCTAGCATAAAATTTTATAATTTCGGTTATTTTTTGCTAACCATACTACTAAAATCATTTAAAAGATCTTTGCTAAACATAAGACTTGCATCTGTACAAATATTAAGGTTGGTGGTAACACATAGCTTTATGTAAAAACTACAGGGTGTCCATAAATTAAATTAAATTAAATTTTCAATTGAATTTGTAAAGATAATTTATGGACACCTTGCAGTACAGCATTTGAGTCAGAGGCACCTGACTGACTCTTTAATATAAAAATTACGAACACATTTACCGAGAACTTATATATGATGGCTGTGGAAATGTACTACATACAACTCTCCGGTCTCGGGGTATAGTGTCAATCTGGATTCAAACGCGTTATGCTAAGAAACAAAATGTTACACTATAGCGTTTGTATATAAAATATTGCACTGTATACTATTCTAATGATGATATAGTACCAGTGGTGGGCACCGTTAACCAAAAAGTTAACTTCGTTAACCGCTAATCCGTTAACCAAAAAGTTAACTTCGTTAACCATTAATCCGTTAATTCGTTAAACATGTAACGAAGTTACGATAAACCGTTAACGTTAACTTTTATTATACAAAAAATGAAAAACACAATATATATATAATTTAATTTTCCCTCTTCGTCTCGTTCTCCATTTTGTCCATGAGATGCATGTTGCCCTTCATGAAAATTAGCATATCAAAGTTTTCATCAGACAGGGATGATCTCTTGGCCCTCAGGATGTCCTTGCCCATAGAGAACAAACGCTCCACTGCAGCACTGGAGGGATGGCTGTGTTGAACTTGATGAACAAGTCCACCAACACTTGCTCACCCAAGAAGGCAGCATCTGTCAGCAAGTCCTTGGAGTTGGTCTCCAGCCAGGTCTTGACCAAGTTCTGGGCCTTGCCCTTGAGTGACCTGTGGCTTCTGCTGCTCTCTTTTGTCTGGATGACAGCACTGAAGAAGTCATCCTCCTCCTCCTCCTCGTTGTTGCTGCCTCCACTGTTGCTGCCCACTTCTTGGACTGCTGCTTCATGGCCTCCTCGACTGTACCCTCCATGCTTTTCCTCACCCTGGCGACCTTGGTGTTGTCATACTTGTCCAACCAGATGAGGTGAAAACGCTCCCATTGTAAGACATCAATTGACTTAATTTATGTCATCAAAGTGACATGAGAATTGAAATCTTACCTGATCAGTTTTATGGTTCTTGAAATGTATCAAGGAGACTACTAATAAGGTACTCACAGACATATTATAAATATACATGACTTACTTGACAACGATTATTTTTAAATATTCACTAGCACAAACATGTTGCGCAAGAGACAGACTGCAAATGAAACGAATGTAGTTATTTGTTGTAATTGTTACATATATATTATTGAAAGTGCCTTAAAATGCTCGTGATATTTCTTGAAAGAAGTTGAAACATTCAACTCAAATGGCAAATCTTTCCGCCTGATTTTACAGTCGACCATGTTTTGCTCAAACCAATGCCATAAATAACTACCATATTTGGTAAGACACAAATTGTGGCGACGGAAACAAATATATCGCCTGATTTTGCACTGCGGAAATGGAAATTCGTTCATCACTATTAACAGTGGCGGATTAATTGCGCACCTGCTCAGCACTGAAAATAATAGAAACTTTTAAACGTTTATTATGAATTTTTGGGTTAACGGACTTGAGTTAACGGAAGTTAAATGTAACGGAAGTTAATTAGTCCGATAATGATTTTCAAAGTAACTTAAAAGTTAAATCGTTAACGAAAAAGTTAACTTCGTTAATTAACGATTAACGGATTAACGGTTTGTGCCCAGCTTTGTATAGTACCATATAATCAACAACAGTACACCATACGATAACCTATGAAATCAATTTCTATTAAGCAGGGAGTGGTAAAGGAGACCAGAAAAATTGTTGAAAAATTCAACCATGCAACTTTTTATCAGTGAGACAAATGTTAATAGACGCTTGTGAACAGGACGGAACTGTGCATACCTTTACTTCATTGTAAACTCGAGGATTAATAGAAAATATTTTGAATGACTCTCTAGATAGGAATGATTCTAGTAACTAGCTGTATAGTAACTAGCTATATGGTAACTAGCTATATGGTAACTAGATGTATAGTAAATAGATGTATAGTAAAATAGATATATAGTAACTATCTATATGGTAACTACCTATATGGTAACTAGATATATAGTAAATAGATAAATAGTAACTAGATATATAGTAACTAGCTATATGGTAACTAGCTATATGGTAACTAGATGTATAGTAAATAGATAAATAGTAACTAGATATATAGTAACTAGCTAAATAGCAATAATAATAACTACAGGGAAGGCTGAACCAAATTACAGCCAAACAATTTTTGGGTGACCTGAAGATCAGGGCCCCCAGCCTCAATTACCAAATGATGTCTTCGTTAAAACTAACGAAAATATCACGACTTAACCTAACCAATCGTCAAGGGCGTACAGTCGACCTAACCGGGCATTCAATTTAATTTAGTATTATATTTGGTACTGTAAAGCAAAAAACAAGAATACATGGGGGCCCTGATCTTCAGGTGACCCCAATTTTTTTAAATACATTTTTTTTTTATTTTAAATTGTTTATTTTTTAAAAAATATTACATTTAATACATTTAATAATACATTTAATAATTATATTAATTTTATTAACAGTAGGCCTATCGTTTGCTACGCGAGTACAAGAAATTATGATGTAATAAAACATAATATATATATATAACCGGTTATTTGATACTCACAATCCCAAAACAAAACTAGTCTTTACTCCTTCAACAATGGAAGTTTTTTGTAGCGTTAAAATATGAATGCGTGTATTTGAAACGTTTACCAATTTGTACCTGTCGTCTGTAACGGGTTAACAAGGGCTAAGGATACACGCACACACTATATATATATATATATACAGGGTGGGCCGTAAGTTTCCATACATAGAAAAATAAACATTTTTTTATGGACAACCATTTTTATTTATATAATATGCTCTACATGGTTGCCATTGTTTTGAAAACACATTTCAATACGTGTTCCCCACTGTTGATGAACACGCATTAGCACAGTTGACGTTATGCTTGTAATGGCGTTGGTGATACGTTCCTTTAGATGATTATGTCTCGTATCTTTTCCTGATACACCATGGCCTTCAAGTGCCCCAAAGATAGAAATCAAGGGGGTGAGATCTGGGGATCTGGGAGGCCACTCCACAGGACCACGCCGACCAATCCAAGCATCCGGAAACTGCTGCTGATCCAAATACCGACGCACGTGAAGACCATAATGAGGTGGAGCTCCATCTTGCTGGAAGTAAACTGGGAAGTTACCTTCCTCGTTTAGCAGGGTGGGAAAATCTCTTCTTGCAACATGTTAAAATACCTTTCGGCATTAAGATTTCCACTGACAAAAATTGGTCCAATAATTCTGTCACCCATATCCGCCCACACCATCACTTTACCGGCACCTTGCATCTTCGTCGGACTCAGCCAGTTAGGGTTAGCATTACTCCAATAACGTATGTTTTGCCGATTAACCTCTCCATTGACGTAAAAATTTGCTTCATCAGTAAACAAGATCTTACAACGCATATTCTTAGGGTATCTGAAACATAAAAACAAACGTTTAAATTTTCCTATGTATGGAAACCTACGGCCCACCCTGTATATATATATATATATATATATATATATAATATATATATATATATAACCTGCATTAAAATTTTTTATACTAAATTTTCAAAACTTTTTAATTTAAATGCATAGTTGAAATGCATAGGTGAAATGCATAGTTGAAATGCATAGTTGGAATGCATAGGGAAAATGCACGCGTACAGGAATAAAATGGTTACAGGAACGCGTACAGAAATTCACACGTACAAGAATGAAATGTTGAAAGGCATAGTTGGAATGCGTACGGGAATGGATGATAATTTGGTTGGTTGTTTTTTTTTTTTTGTTTGGCAAGAGGGAGGGGCCAAGGGCGAATATAAACCTTTTTATCTTTTGAAAATATTACTATTCCTTTACCATAATAAGAATATAAAAATTTGCCAAGGCTTTTATGTATATATATATATATATATATATATATATAACAGGATTACGCGAATGAGTGATAACTCGTACATTTTTCCCCTGACTGAGTAAAAAAATACTTTTTATCATATTCTACTCCACTTTGTAACACGAGGAACAAACTCCATACCCCCCCCAAAAAAAAGGTACGCCCCTATTATATTTAATTATACAAGGAAATGACGTAATAGTCCTTCGTCCTTGGCGAAGAAGAAACTAAAAACTAAAGTTATGTACCGTTCTTTCGTATACTCCAGTTTTTTCTCCGTGAGAACTGGACTCGTATAAAATAAGTGGTGAACCACTGATACCCTTAGTCTCTCACTGATCACTGACTAGCTGAGAAGTCTCTCATCGTCTCAATACAACATGATTAGAACGGTAAATATATTACGTACACCCTGTATGAACATTTGTGGCTATACGTTTTCGTATTTTAGTGTATTATTACCTTTTGAAATAAATGTTGAATATTTTAGATACGAGCTCAAAATTTTAAAATTTTTGGTCGTAAATACAAGTCCTTTTTATAATTGGTTCGATACAAGTTTTATTTGGAAGTTGATGTCATGTTTTCAGTTCATGTTTGTTGTTGACGAAATTAGAATTAAACTTTGAAACAGTGCAATTACCGTACTGTAAAAAAAAAAAATGTAATTATTAACATAGGCTAATGTCGCATAATTCTGCATATTTAACCCAGCAAGAAATGGGGTATTTAGTGAATAAAAAATGTATAACTTTTGCCAAATGCCCTCATTGGTTGCTGAGTTACTTCAAATTTGAAGGGGGGCTTAACTGAAGCAATGGGGCTTAATTTGGAGGCCCCATACATCCTGGTTAAACAAAATTAGGTAAAACGCTTGAATGCTTATTATCCACGTTGCTTCAATTAAGCCCCATGCCCCCCCGTTCTGGATCTGCCTATGGTGAACCACAAATTTGTTTGATACTTATGAAAAGTGTAAATGAAATGTATTTTCTAAATGATTTCAGGGACTTATTGTGGCCATTTTGTGCATAGCCTTAGCTTGGAGTTTTCCTCAAGCTCATCCTGGACCAGCACATCCAGGACCAGCACATCCAGGACCAGCACACCCTGGACCAGCACACCCTGGACCGGCTCACGTTAGTCCTTTAAGTCCATATTCAGCAGCACACCCCGGACCAGCCCATGTTAGTCCTTTAAGTCCACATTCAGCAGCACACCCCGGACCAGCCCATGTTAGTCCTTTAAGTCCATATTCAGCAGCACACCCCGGACCAGCCCATGTTAGTCCACTATTTCCAAATGTAGGAGCGCACCCTGGACCAGCGCATCCTGGACCAGCTCATCCAGGCCCAGCATTTGTATGGTAGAGAAAAATATATATTAAATAATGATAATATGTAAATATTTCTAAATTTTTCCATCGCTAGGTTCCATTTTTGTAGGGCGAATGTGATTTCATATAAATTAGACAATAAAAATGTCGTTAAACGCTATTTCATTTTTATCCGCTATCGTATTTAAAGTAAGATGGCATATATATATATATATATATAAAAGAATTAATGCATCTTGTTCCTGAAGAATCATGCACCGAGATATACAATAACTAAAAGTATTTGAAATACTAACGAAGATTAACTAAATATTGGCTACGTATTTTGATATTCTGCGGACTATGATAATGACATCATTTTTTTGTGAGTTTAGTGGTGATGAATTACATACGAAAGCCTTCAGTACACTAACATCATATTTATTCGATAATGCATGATGTTCCTGCGAGTTGCACGTACCTTGAAATGGGAGTATATGGGCAGAATGATGCCCTGTGAAAAATATGTAACTTTGTCACTGTCTTCAGCGCTGATTGGTAAAATATAACCTGATATATATAATTATATATATATATATATATACACACACACACACACACACACACACACACACACACACACACACACCAAAATTGCAAATAAGGACATTGAAATTAGGGTGGGGATTTACGTTTATCTTAGAACTCTATAATGGACTGCCTCAGGCACTTTGCACTTCTTTTATGTACACAAGGACGAGACTTAATTGGTGTTCATTATTTGGGTGCTTATCACTAAGCATGGCAACACATTTAACCAGTTCTTCCTTATATAAGTCCTAAAGCAGCATCTAATATGTAAAAGATTTGTTGAACATATAACTTTCGTCCCAAATAGTGTCATAGTAAGTTTTTAGAACTGAAGTGACTGTTGCAGATAATCCTGTGCAGAAGGCATCGATGGCCTCCAGAGCCAAACCTTGAAAAATCGGCTCTATAAAAAACACGTGACATAACTGATCAATCCTTGAAAACTTGGCACTATAAAAAGAACGTAACATTACTGATCAAACTTGATTATAATGATGTATTCAGGTGTGTCCAATTAATAAAATGATCTGTTTCTGTGAACTTAAATTTTTTTTTATAAATGTTGTCCTCATGTCTTCATGCTTTTTATAAATATTGCCCTCATGTCATCATGCTGAGGATAATTTTCATAAACCCAGATTTACCTGACACGAAACGTTTATTAGAAACCTATCAAATAACGTCAAAAACCTATCAAATAACGTCAAAAACCTATCAAAAACCTATCAAAACCTATCAAAAACCCTATCAAATAACGCTCAATCCAGAAATGAAATTAGAACTGAAAAACAGATAAAATGGTTTACTTCAAAATTTCGAGTAGGTGAAAGGTAAAAAAAAATTTGGAATACTTATCACCGGAAAAGCCCTCACCCCCCCCCCCTCGAAGAGAGTTTTTGTTTGAAAATCAAATGTCGATTTATTGAAATACGACAAGTTAAAATCAGAATAAAGGAAAATTAGGACGATAAAAGTTAAAAGAGATTTTAATTGATAAGAAAAATGCCAATTAGGAGAAAAAGGCTTCCTTCAAAATTTCGCTATATATATATATATATATATATCGTTATATAAACTAATTCGTTCGTAGCTTATGTAACATGAGAATATATCTTTTTCCTTTTATATATATATATATATATATATATATATATATATATATATATATATATATATATATATATATTTGACCTTCGTGAAATGAGGAATCATCGCGCGGAACATTTGAAAGGTTGAAAGGTGTGTGTATATATATATATATATATATATATATATATACACACATTTTTTATGTATAAAGGTGGGGCCAAGGGCGTGTGCCCGCAAAAATGCCCTCCTCCTCCCTTTATATAAAAGAGAGCGAGCCAAAAATAGTTGGTTTTTTTTATATGTATAATATAAATTTTGAAAAAATTGTGTAGTGTGTTAAATGCATGTGTGTGTGTGTGTGTGTGTGTGTGTGTGGTGTGTGTGTGTGAGATTACTCACACGGTAGATGAGACACGGAAAAAGAGCAGCTAAAGAGGACAGTGACAGGAAAAGCGAGAGTTCCAGCACTCCCTGTCTCCAGACTAACGTCCATCTACCCCCTCACCCCACCCACTGGAGTACTTCCCTGGTCGATTGGTGTTTATACCCTCCTTATATATATATATATATATATATATATGATAAACAGTTACCATGTCTTTATAAAGACATTAAAAACATGAATAAAAAATTTAAAAAATTATGTTTATTCTCCGACCTGAAGAGAGGGACCAGTTCCCAGAAAGGCCTTGTCATATTCGTCGTTTTTACGTCATATTCTTATTCCTGGGTATTTTTAATAATAATAATATATATATATATGTCGCTGACTACGAATCCATCGGTCCCGGGTTCGAGACCCGGTGACGGCAGCTGGCGCGCAGCAAAACCCAGCTGTTCATCCTTCCACACAATAAAGAAAGTGGTTGGTAGATAAATGGGTACCCTAGGTAGCCTATTGGTTAAGACGCTGTGCTGCTGATGGGGCGTGGTTCGGCTTCCACGTTAAACTGTAGGTCTAAGGTGGAGTGAAAAGCTTGACCTTCGTCAGAATGAACAATTCGGGCGGAATGCAATTTTATTCAAAATAGCAATGTAAAAATGATGAAATTATGCAAAAACCTTCTTTTGCCATATTTTAACGTCATATCAACATTTACTATTGCATATCAAGGACGATTTACGATAATTATTTTTAGTGTATATCATCAAGACCCGTAAAATTATATTAATATGTGATTTACTGAAACACCTTTACATCCTACGACCATATTAACTCACGTTAATGATAATGATTAACCCTTAAACCCTACCCCGGGGGACGTTCTCCAGTTTATGTACCGTTTTCTACAATGTTGGCTTTTATGCAACTTTCTAGTGTTTGCTTTGCTTCTGTTAGGCACAGCATAGAGTAAAACAGGTTAGGTTAGGTTACGTTAGGTTAGGTTAGGTTATCAAGAACTTACCTCTCTTAAAAAGTTGTTATAATCGACGGCGGTTGTATGACCAATCAAAAATAAATTATATGAAAAACGGTACACAAACTGGAAAAGGTCCCCCCGGGGTACTAGTGTATCCCAGTACCCCGTTGTATGCTAGCGTAACTTTTATAATGGGTAAGGATCAAGGATTAAGAATAATTTATTAGTTTAATTTATAATATTAATTGCGTATCAGTATTATAAGGGTGAAGCGAGGCCACCAACTTGACCTTCGTGTGAAGAGAGACCACCGCACGAAACTACAACGAGGTTAACGAGGTATAACATAGTCTGTCATACTTAGTATGGTTGGAGCTTTGAATATAGAATACTTCCATATCCCTGATTGCTCCTAACTATTGGTAAAATGCTAAACATATTAGATACCCGTCAGGAGAGTGTACCCCTGCTTACTCCTTAGATATTGACTTATTATTCACGTTCCACTCTATTTTACAACCCTATTTTACCCTGTTTCAATAAATTTGTGCCACCCTGTATATAGAGTAACTTAATATCAATATAAAACTTGTTAAAATGTTGTTATTATATTTAATTAAATGCATTTATTTACGTAATCCATGACCTGGTTGTTGTTGTAGTAGTATTGTTGCATCTCCGAAACAAAATGGTAGGCCTCGTTAGACTTATATCTATCAAAATAGGTGAGATTACATCTTATTGATTTTACATTCTATCAACAAGTATAGGGTGGCAACAAAGTCCTTTTGCATGAAAAACAAGGATAATATACAGATATGTTGTAATTTCACTGCAAATG
>JAJOZX010010146.1:142500-145824 GCA_023014485.1 Bathynomus jamesi
GGAGACATTTTTTGAAGCACCCTGTATATAAATTCGTTTGTATCATCAAGACAAAACGCCTTACTTGTTGTTCTTCATTGACGAAGAATGTAAGAGTCCCGTGATTCAGGTTGAGTAAAACGCCTACAGTCGCCCCTACACCCACACCGCCCTGACATCTTCCGTGATGGGCGGAGTCGTGGAGGAACCAAGATCTTTGATGATCAATGTACATCGCCCAACCATTCGGATCTTTGCCTATAGAAAAATAATTGAAATAATTCATTTAATTGAACAATTTTATTCAATAACTTTATTTAGTATTTTCAAATTGATCATTAGAACTTTACATTATGGTAACTAGTTATAGAAATTATGAAAAAATTATAGAAAATTATAGAAAAAATTATAGAAAATTATTGAAATTATAGAAAAATTATAGAAAATTATAGAAAATTATAGAAAATTATAGAAAAAATTATAGAAATTATAGAAAAAAATTATAGTATAGAAATTATAGAAAATTATAGAAAATTATAGAAATTATAGAAAAAATTATAGAAAATTATAGAAAAAATTATAGAAAATTATAGAAAAAATTATAGAAAAAATTATAGAAATTATAGAAAAAAGGGCTAAAAATCACTTTACATTTTCACTTACCAAGCATTATTTCTTTATTAACGTTCGTGCGGGCAACTCCAAAGACGACATCCGCATTAGCATCGTAAGCGTCAATCGTAAACTGCCAAAAATGGCGTCCTCTTGAAAAACCGACGGACGCTAATGCAACGCGATGCTCGTAACTCTCGCACGTCACGCCGGCCCCACCCGACAGGATCCTGCACTCAGGATGAGACAAAACCCGGTCCAAAGAAAACCAAGCAGCTGAAAGCCACGGGTTAAATTTACATTCAACGAATAAACTCGTATTATTTATTAAGTTAAATTAACCTCGAAATTACTGTATGCTTCTACGTAATTCCTAGAATTTGCGTAACTTACTGGCGGATGTCCTTATCGAAACTGGAGAAGAGTAAGGGGAAACACCTGATGAATTATAAGCCCTCACCCGAAGTTGGTACACCGAGTTGAAATGAAGACCCTCGACGGTACACATCGTCTCAGGGCCCCTGTGAACTTCCTAAATGAGGCAAAAAGATATTTTAACTATGTACAGTATATATATATATTATATATATATATATAATATATATATATATATATATACAGGGTGGCCCATAAGTCGCAATCGGATTTTTTTTTTTTTTTGTATTTTCGCTTTAATTATAACGATTAGGACTTATGGGCCACCCTGTAGATATATTTCGTTATTTATTTATTTATTTATTTTTTGTTATTTACATTTTATTCTAATTTTTAAGACCACGTTTATCATTTAGAAAATTTCTCCTACATAATGTTACCTTAAATTCGCCATCTCCGTCATCAATTTCAAGAGCGTAGCCAGTCACTCTCGAAGTGGGATGGGGTCCCCATGTGGCTGTCACACTGTTATTCTCCCCCACGCACTCTTCTGGTAAGAACTCAGGTGGACCGGGAGCTGAAATTTAAAAAAATATGGGTCATTAAGTATATATATATATATATATATATATATTATATACTGTAGCGTTTATCTATAATATAAAAGGCGTGTGTGTGTGTGTGTGTGTGTTCCAGCCATAACTCCAAAATGGAAGCAGCTACAAACATGAAATTTCACACACATATTGATTAGGTCCTGAGGTTGTGCACCGAGGTGTTGAATGCCCGGTTAGGTTAATTGAATGCCCGGTTAGATCAACTGTACGCCCTTGACGATTGGTTAGGACCAGGCAGTGATGGCGAACCTATGACACGCCGCAGGGTTTCAGGGTTTCAGGTGACACGCGATGGATGTTGAAAATGTTTGGTATTCTGATGAAAAACTGCAATAAATCGTCTACGCCCTAGTACTTTCGATTAATAGTCAGCTATCTATGATTTTGTAGTTAAATTTAAATGCATGTATGCAAGTGACACACTTGGATAAAAAGGTTCGCCATCACTGGCGTTAAGTCATGATATTTTCGTTAGTTTTAACGAAAATATCACGACTCAACCTAACCAATCGTCAAGGGCGTACAATTAACCACCCGGCTATTCAATTAATCTAATCGGGCATTCAGTTGACCTAACCGGGCATATATATATATAGCGTTCAACATCACCCAGCAACGCCGGATCGCTCCGCTAGTATATATATATATGTTAAGACATATAATAGATTTTGAGAAAATTTTCTTTCCAGTGCGTTTTAGTAATCCTTACGATCACGATAGTGAAAAATGTCTGTTCTCTCCTTATATGTAGTCTGTTATAAGTGTCCTTACCTGTCTGTTAAACTGTTTTCTTAATTGAAAGCCAAATAAGGAAATGAGGCTTTTCTCTAAAGTAGAGAAAGCCATTTCTTTGCACGTTTATTTAAAACGACAAATCACATGTTTTGATTTGATGGAGGAACTAAGACAATAAGATGAACCCTTTTGGTGTGTGTGTGTGTGTGTGTGTGTGAGATGGAGGGCTCCTCTAGTTTGGCTTTATCCACAATAAAATCGTCTGTCGTAAACCAAAATAAATAAGTACAGTGGATACCATGGGTTAAAAGGATTAGAGTAATGTTAGACAAACAACCAGCTAGTTTATGGTTACGCCAGTCACTGTTAACTTTTTATTAACGATCCAAATAATATTCCCACAGGGTGTTTATAATAACCGACAGTTTTTTAATCTGTATTCCCACCAGATGTTATTTTTAATAACCCTTTCATGCCCCTGGTTGTACATTTGACCATACAATTTTTATGAGATTTTAGTCCTTACGAAGAATAACATAGGTATAAAATTGTATTTTTAATCTTAAACATAATTCGGCATGAAATGGTTATATTTATGGTTGTGGTTGATGTTAATTGCAAACTTCGGTTCCCACGTTTTTAAGAAATTAAATTCATTTAATACGGTTCTTTTGGTTGTTTGTTAATGCCTATTTGATAATGCTGAAAATGTTAACAAAATCCTATTTTAAAAAAATGTAAACAAAATATTTTCCCTTTTAACATTACGAATATATGACAAACTTTCTTGAGAGAGAGAGAGAGAGAGAGAGAGAGAGAGAGAGAGAGAGAGAGAGAGAGGAGATAATGCATAAACTGTGTCCGTATTTTTAAAAGAGTTTATAAATGCTAAAAGTGTTTTAGGATTGGCAACCTTAATCAGTTATCACTTCTTAAATTGTATCTAGCGTCTTCCCCGGTCGTCCCCAGGAAGGAGGTACCTAAGGTAAAGCAGCATCTTGAAATA
>JAJOZX010010147.1:0-62500 GCA_023014485.1 Bathynomus jamesi
TTCAACTCGATCCTGTTATGTTGAATTCCTTTAAAACAGATATAGATAAGAAGTGTAAAACATTAAATCTTTGGTAAACTTGTTTTCTACTTATTAACTTTTAATTTGCATTTTATTTTTTTATTATTTTTTTATATATCGAAACCTGACCATAGGCAGCATTGTGTTAAAACCCGGACAGTATAAATTTGTATTTTTATAATCCATTTGATCTTGTGCTAAAAATCGATTAACTTTTAATTTGCATTTTTTTTTTTTTTTTTATATCGAAACCTGACCATAGCAGCATTGTGTTAAAACCCGCCAGAGTTCCAGTATAAATTTGTATTTTTATAATCCATTTGATTCTTGTGCTAAAAATCGATATTTTTCCTTACAAAATCTGTACGCCTCACTGGTAATCTTTTAAGGTTTTAATTTTTTTTTTTTTATAATTTTTTTTATATTTTTACTTCTCTGTTTATTGTAATATATGTATGTATGTATGTGTGTATGTATTTGTTATATAGATATGTAGTATATATATATATATATATATGTGTGTGTGTGTGTGTATGTATGTTATTTATTTTTTCTTTTTTTCTTTCTGTAACCTATATATAGGCTTAACCTTTTATGTACTTCAGTGTTCCTGAGGATGTCATTAGACGAAAGCGCTTGAGCACCATTTTGTGTTTCCTTTCCTTCGTGGTTTTATTCATCATAAATATTTTTCACGTGTTACCTTCGTGAAATAATTTTCATAGATATATATATATATATATATATATATATGTGTGTTTGCTGTTGTGGCGGTTACACGTGTTTCGATCGAAGTCCGAATAAAAGCGATATTACAGTAAAAATCCTGCAGTTAATCAGTTTTAAACGGTGCCGATATTGTGAGTTAATTGATAGTGCATAGCGGTATTTCTTTTTAAAAAAGTAAAAATCGCGGCGTATACCAAAAAAGTGAATAAAATCAAAGTGAATTAATATATACAGCATTTGTTTTTGTTATTTTTCCGAGTCTCTTTGTGAGGAAAGTTTTGTTTTTGAAGTGCCCGCAAATATCCCCCCATTATCCCCCGCAGCCACGTCGAGAGGACCAATCAGTGAGAAGTATACAGCGTGCCACATCCCCTACCCTGGAGTAACGGAAAATTCTTTCCCTCACACAGCTTGAGTCATCCCCCACCCAATACCTCCCATAATACCCCCTTTTTGAGTCACTTCACCAACATGGAAATTAATGCATACATGCAACTCTGTGGTATCTGTAAAGCTGCAACAGCTGAGACAGAGGCGATCAGGTGCGATTTTTGTCAGCTACTTTTTGATTTTAAATGCCTAGAATGGGGAGATGAAAAAATCTCCCTTATAACGAACGCAAAGCAGTTTAATGGAATAAAATTTTTCTGCGAGAACTGCTTGACCGAATTAAACTCTTTTACGGTATTTAAAGCAGAAAGAGACTACGAGAAGAGAATGAAAGAGGAAAGTGGAAACAAAGAACAGTGGAAAACGGAAGAAACGGAGAAAGGCGAAATAGAAAGAATTCAAATACCGTCACAAAATGAGGCCGAAAACACACAGGCGACAAAGAGTGTAAAGACAACACACAGCATAAGGGCAACGAAGGACACAAACACAACTAGCACAAATAGCACAAATAGGACAAGACAAGAGGGCAGTCAAGTAAACGAAGTAAAACTGTCCCCCAATAAGGAGCAAAAAACAAAAGCCAAGAGTAAATATGGGGAAGGAATTATATGCAGGTATTATATAAAAGAAATTGCAGATTTAAAAGAGGACAATGTATATATGAACATCCCCCAATATGCAATTTCTTCTATAATAATGGTCATTGTAAATTTGGAGACGGATGTAAATTCTACCACCCGGACATTTGCAGAACTTACGCAAAATACGGAACCTGCAAATTCGGGAATAAATGCTACTATCAACATCTCCCGACGGACTCAACGAACAAAGGAAAAAGTTTAAATGACAATAGGAATAAAAATAGGAACAACAATAGGAACACAATAAGCGAACAAGAAAATTTTTTCAACATCTCAGACACCTTACGAATGCTAAATGTCATCCACATGCAGTTGACACAGCTGGAAACCCCCGAGCCAAATCGCTACCGGGCAAGAAGCTACCAATACAAGTAGGAGGAAACGGATCTCTTTCGGAGGATCATAGAGCAACGAATCAAGCGATATCGAAGGAAAACGAACTTGAAATGCACAAGGGGCAACGAAAAACAGAGAACATAAAAATTGTCCTGGCTAATATTCAAGGAATAAGACCAAACCAATCACTCAATAAGGTTTCGTACCTGAAAGGATTTATGGACGAAACAAGGGCGGACATCGCATGCCTCACAGAAACTCATCTTAAAGATTGCCAAGGAAATTGTGAAAACTGCGAACATTGTATTGATAAGAAAGAGATAAATATAGAGGGCTTCAACTTACTAAGAGCGGATAGAACGACGAGACGGAAAGGTGGCTGTGCTATATATGTACAGGAAGGTCATATGACAGAGACGATAATAAGTAAATCAAACAGCTATGTGGAACTCCTAGCAGTGAAAATAGAAAAACTAAACTTGATAGTAATAGTCATCTATAGACCTCCAAGCACCCCAACCGAAAAATTCTCGGAGGCCATTGATGACATTAGAAAGCTAATAAAGGCCATAAACCCTCCATCCCCCAATATAATGATCTGCGGAGACTTTAACTTCCCATTTATAAAATACAAAAAGGTGAATAGGAATATATATATTCACCAGGACAAGGGGGGCACAAGAGAAGATCAGGAACAAGCAAAAATGTTGATGGCTCTCACAAACGAGTTTATGCTGACACAGGAGATAACAGAAAATACCAGAAAAAATAACTGCCTGGATCTGGTATTCACGAATAACACGAACTTGATTGCTGATATAAAAATAACCCCAACCATTATCTCAGACCACAACTTAATCGAGATATCAACAAATATGATGGCAGCATTAGAAGACAATACACATATTGTGGAAAGAAGTAAATTCGGGGCCTTTAACTTAAACTCGAAGACTATAAATTGGGAAGCAATCAGATCGCACATGGCCCAAATAGAATGGAGAACAATTTTCGAGAATAAAACAACTGAAGAAATGCTAACAACTTGGAGGAAAAAACGCTGAGAATTTTAGAAAAATATGCTCCGAAATCACAGCCAAAAGGAAAGAGGAGCTGGCTAGAAAGGCAAAAGAGAAGACTATTCCGCAAAAGAAAGAGAGTGGAGGCGAAGTTAGGAAACTGCGGAGATAATGGCAGGAAAATAATAAAAGAAAAACTGGAGGGTATCGATAGGGAAATACAAGCCCTGATTAAGGACCATACAGAGAGGGAAGAGGAAAAGGCGGTAGAAGCAATAAAGGAAAATCCAAAATACTTCTATAGCTATGCAAAAAGGAAAACAAAAACGCGCGCCGCTATTGGGCCCTTAAGGACGGGAAATAATGAACTAACCGACGATCCAAAAGAAATATCTGATACATTGAGAGCTCAATATGAATCAGTTTTCAGTACCCCAAAAAGTGACAAAGCGATACCTGACATAAATGCATTCTTTGAAGAGGAATTGCAAGGAGAGTATATAACAGACTTTGAGTTTACACCAGAAGATGTAGCGAGAGCTATAGAACAAATGAAACTACATTCAGCTGCAGGTCCGGACAATTGGAACGCATTATTGATTAAAAACTGTAAAAATGAAATAGCTACACCTTTATACTGGATATGGAGAAGATCCCTAGACACTGGGGAAATACCGAGCATCTTGAAAAGAGCAAACATTGTCCCTATATATAAAGGAGGGGACAGATCTCAAGCAAAGAACTATAGACCAGTGTCATTGACGTCCCACCTCACCAAAGTATTTGAAAGAATAGTTAGAGAGAAAATTTATGATTTCCTGGAGACACGGGAAAGATTCAACGAAAATCAGCATGGATTCCGATCAGGTAGATCATGCCTATCACAACTAATAGAGCACTACAACAATATCCTAGATGCATTGGAAGGCAATGACAACTACGATGTTATATACACAGATTTTGCTAAAGCTTTCGATAAATGTGACCATGGTATAATAGGACATAAAATTAAAGACATGGGAATAACAGGCAAAGTGGGAAAATGGATCTACAACTTCCTTAGTGATCGTCTGCAGGTCGTCAAAATTCAAGGTATATCATCATCAGAATCGGAAGTACGCAGCTCAGTACCACAAGGGACAGTACTGGCCCCACTCCTGTTCATTATCATGCTAACAGACATAGACAGCGGAGTAAACAGCAATAGTATAGTAACATCCTTTGCAGACGATACAAAGATCAGCAGAAAAATCAGCGATGTACATGACGTGGAGGCCTTGCAGAGGGACACGAACAAAATATACAAATGGTCAGAAGACAACATGTCATTCAACGCCGAGAAATTTCAGCTCTTGAGATATGGTAGAAAAGAAGAACTTAAACAGACTGCATATTATGCTCCAGATAGACAGGAAATTCAGAGAAGCATGAAAGCGATTGATCTCGGGATAATAATGACAGATGATGCGAAATTCGAAACACAAAATCAGATAGCGATAAATAAAGCAAAAAGAGTCGCCGGACAGGTTCTAAGAACGTTCAAGAGAAGGGACAGGACAGTAATGATTCCCCTGCTAAAAACACTGATTATACCAAAACTTGAATACTGCTCAGTTTTGACGTCCCCATATAAAAAGGAAGAAACTAATAAACTAGAAGAAACGCAAAGGCATTTCACAGCCAAGATTGATGGCTGCAAAGAACTCAACTACTGGGAAAGACTACGTAAACTAAATCTGTACTCACTGGAAAGAAGAAGAGAGAGGTACATCATAATCTACATATGGAAAATGATCGAAAAACTGGTACCAAACCTAAAACTAAACCCAATTACCATTCAAACAACACTGGAAAATAGGAAAGGCAGAATGTGTAGTGTTCCCAAATTAAAAGCACGACAAGGGACCTCCTCAACCCTGAAGGAAAATAGCTTGGTTGTCAGGGGGCCAAGACTTTTCAACCAGCTTCCTAAGGACCTCAGAAACGTAACGGGGGTCAAAGTTGAAGTCTTCAAGAAAAGACTGGATGCCTGGCTCAGGACAGTACCAGATGAGCCGGGCGTGCCTGGCTATGTACGGTGGAGAGCGCAAGAAAGCAACTCGCTCCTCCACCAGGCCAGACCTAGAGGCGGGGCCACCAGCTTGACCTCCGTGTGAAGAGAGACCAACACACGAAACAACATAAGGTTCATAAGGTATATATATATATATATATATATACGTATATATATACAAAGGTGGGCAGGACCGAGTTCCAAAAGGACCGAACTCCAGGAACTCGGTCCTTTTTAAGGATCGTGAGCGGGAAAGTCGGTCCTTTTCTCAGTGAGGACCGTAATGAGGAGCGACGGTCCATTTTTAAGCAATTCCGGACGGTCTTTTTTAGTGATTTTAGTGTGTTTAGTGATTATTTGAAGTTCTAAAGAAGATGGATCGTTTCCTCCAGAAGACTCAGAAAGAGACTGAGACTGAACTGAAACTTGTTTCAACACCTGGAGGAGACGAAGAATCTACTGATGTTATTGCTTCAACTTCAAGTCAAGCAACTGGAGCTCCTAGCGGAAGAACTGAACCCGGCAATCCCTGGCCGTACCTGGACAAATACTTTGAATACCTGGGCCCCAAGGGTGAGCAGAACCTGGAGTACAAGTGCTTGCTATGTTCATCAAGTTTAACACGCCTATCCCATCCAGTGCCGCCGTGGAGAGGCTCTTCTCTTTGGGGAAGGACGTCCTCAAGCCGAAAAGGTCAGGGCTCAGTGACAGCCATTTTGAAATGCTAGTCTTCTTGAAGGGAAACTCAAGCATTTAACTTAATAACTTTTTTTCATAATTTATGTATTGTATTAATTATAATTTACGTTAATAAAATTAAAGATTTCCGGTGTCTTTAATTTCATTTTTCATTTTAATCAAATTTTTCACATATTATATACACGGTGAACCAAAAGTAGGTGGACAGTAGGTTGAATACGGTTTGTGTTATATTATATTATAACTATGGTGTTCATTATAACTATGGTGTTTGTGTTATATTATATTAAATATTATAACTAAATTTATTTAAATTTTATTTTGTATTATAGTATACAAAAAAATTAAATATGTATTCTCAAAATAAACGTTATCATTTACTGTCCACCTACATTTGGTTCACCCTATATAAGGACCGAGGACCGAGTCGTTCCTAGGTCCTATCTTCAGAAAGGACCGGGACCGTCGGTCCAGTTTGAGGCAAGGACCGGGACCGGGACCGTCGGTCCTTTTTGAGGCCCGGGTGCCCACCTTTGTGTATATATATATATATTATATATATATATATATAAACGGGTCCGTCAAAAAAAACATGCGCTTGATTGTGACCTAATAAGTCAAATAGGTTTTGATGATTTATACAAAATTTACAGACAATAATTACCATTGAATTTTGTATAAGCCAGCCAATTTTTCTAACTGAATGATTAAATTTGGTTGTTTAATATTAACTTGATTTTTTACTTCCATAAATCTAAGTGCAAAATGAATAATTTTTCTCTCTTTTTTTTCAGATAAAAAAAATTACTGTAGATATCTCTCAAATGCCATTCTCTGATGAAGGTAAAATAATTAGTAAGCATTATAGGCTTAATAGGGGATATGGAAGGCACTAAATATTGGCGGGATTCCCCTCCCCAATAAAGGATGGACACTGGGCGGACTGGATACGTTGCTGAAAAAAATTGATGTTACAGGCAGTACTGTTACAAAAACAGGTAGTAGTCGCCCAAGGAGTGTTAGGACGGAAGAAAACATTGAAGAAGTTTCTTCCCGAATTCTTAGCCAAGAAGATAAGTCAGGCACTCACGAGACTCCAGCGCAGATTTCAAAGTCGATTGGAATATCAGAAACTAGTGTAGGGCGAATTGTAAAAGAAGACCTCGGACTTATACCATACAAACGTGTACGTGAACAGAAGATCAGCACCACTGACCAAGAAAAATGAGTCATAAATGCAAAAAAAAAAAAATGCTAAGACGCATCACAGTTATGAAAGCAAGTCAAGCATTTTTTTATTGATGAAAAAATATTCACCGTAGAACCACCAATGAACTCTTATAGAACAATAGAGTATACTCAGAATCCCATCAATTAAAGAATCGAATTTCGGACGAAAGACTGTATGCAACAAGGAGCCACTTTTCCAAAAGTATTATTCAGAGATGCGTGCTCTGGCAAATGGAGGTAATTTTTTTTCAACAGGATGGAGCAAGGGCACATAGGGCAAAATACACTGTTGCTTATTTAAATGAATACGTTCCCGAATTTATTGAACCGGAGAATTGACCTCCGAACAGTCCTGATTTGAATCCTGTTGATTATGGGATCTGGGAAAACTTGTCAGAACGAGTTTATCGCTGTAAGAAAATCACAAATGTTAACCACTGGAGAGATGATCTGATTGAACAATGGGACGGATTCCCGCAAGACCAGATTGATTCAGCAGTAGATCAATTTAGACCAAGACTTCGAAAAGTAATAGAAGTTGGAGGAAAACATATTAAACAGTATTTTTAGTTTGACATTTTAATAACAATTTTATATGAAAGGAATTTTTGGTTGTATAAATAAAGAAATTTTGAGTATTTACGGTATCTTTGCATTCTATTTTTGTTTACGTGCTAAAATGAGGTCTATTCAGCTACTGTGCTAAAAGTTTAAAGAAATGTTGTCAGATAACGTTATTTTATTTTGTTAAAGTTTTATCAAAAGTTAAAAGAAATTATTGAGTGTAAAAGGAAAAGTACGGACGCATGTTTTTTGGTGTGTAATGGGCATGAATCTATACGTAATCATCAGTAATTAGTTGGAAAAATAGGGGTGGTGGACTGTCCACCCACTTTGAGAAAAGGGTGGGACACGTCCCCTCCGTACCCCCTTATGGGGACGCCCTTGGGAAAATATAAACCAGTTTATACAATTGCAAAACAATATTTTTAGATTTTCATTTAAAATTACGAGAAACAAGACTTAATACTTTAGTAACTTAACTACTCCCTAATGAACACCTGAATCTTTTTCCTCAAAAGCTTCGTTTAACACATTATTTCCCATAGTGTAGTTAAATTTACTGTTGTAGTAACCTATATGCATTATTTAACATTTATCTATGTTAAATTTCATTTAACGTGGAGAGAGAGAGAGAGAGAGAGAGAGAGAGAGAGAGAGAGAGAGAGAGAGAGAGAGAGAGAGAGAGAGAATTGAATTACTATATTCGACATGTCGAAAGTAAGACTCAAGACATTGTAATTGCAGTACAGTGTTTCTTTTATAATCTATAAAATGGACGTTAAATAAATGAATTATTTAATTATGAATTAAATAAATGAACTCCTTGAATCATGCCATAACACAGTTAACAACTATAAGCGAAGTTACGATGAAATTCTGTACACTTAACGAGTTCAAAATGTTTAATTTTAAAAATGCCACCCACAAATGTTCAACTTTCAAAATGTTTGCCACGTACACTGCCCGGTCTTGAAAAGTCTGTTAGCGGTTATATTTTATATATATTTTGGGTCCTTTGTCGATATGAATGTAAAGATAGGAAGAAGATTCACTGGAGCATTTCAAGGCTGAAATAGAAATTTGAATTTAACCAAACGTGGTGATTCGACGGGGTCAGTATCGTAACACCGTTGAATTTGAATTGAATAACCTTTATTAATAATAAAATAAATACAGTAGTCTTTTTACAATTTACAATTTTTACAATGACATAAGGCCCTTAAGCTTTAGGCTTTACTGGGCTCTTATTAAAAATAAGCAGCTAGCTGTTATAAATTAATAATAATAAATAAATAAATAAGTAAATAAGTATTATTAATAGTTGAAACCTGTATTTCAATATTAAACAATATTAATGGACAATATTAAACATTATTAGTGGACATTAATCCAAGATTTTTGTTAGTATCCCATTATTAATCGGGATTTCAACTTGGTTTTAAACAAATTTACATTCGCAATATTTTTTATATCGGCATGCAAGTCATTCCATAGTTTCAATCCAATGAAAATGGGTAGTTTTTGAGATGAAGACAATCTAAATTGAGGTATAACGAGCTTTGATCTATTTCTGGTCTGATACGAGTGGATTTCTTGATGAGTTACAAAATATCTATTTACCCATTGCAAATTAATGATTTTGCTCTTACACTCGTAAATAAAAATAAAATGTGCCAGTTTGGTTATATCATTGAGCTTTAGTAGGTTTAGCTCTTTAAATAATGCACTAGAGTGATCAAGGAAATCAGCATCAGATAATAACCTTATTGCTCGTTTTTGAATGACAAAGATACCATTTAATGCGTTGTTAGCGGAGTTTCCCCAAACAAGGGTGCAGTATGTTATATAAGGAAGAACGAGAGTATGATAAAGAGTCAATAAAACTTGTTTAGAGACTACATTTCTAAGTTTAAACATTATAGCAACGCTCCTTGAAATCTTTTTCGCGATATAATTTACATGATCACTCCATTGCAAATTCTTATCTAGCATTACACCAAGAAATTTTGTTACAGTACACTCCTTTATGGTGATTTCATTAACATTAAGTTCATCAAGATATACATTTCTTTTATTAGTAAAAATCATGAAATTTGTTTTACTGGTATTTAGGAAGAGTTTATTGGTGGTCAACCATTTCATTACACTGATGAATTCTGAATGAAATATAATCTTAGCTGTATTAACATCTTTGCAAGAAAAAGAGACAGTTGTATCATCTGCAAACATTATGAAGTTCAGTATATCAGATGAACGTGGAAGGTCATTTATATATAATAAAAATAACAGTGGACCCAGCACTGAGCCCTGTGGCACACCATGTTTGGCAAGCGCTTTAGTGGAGCAAACCTTATTTACTGATACAAAATTATATCTATCGGACAGATAACTTTTAAACCAATCACTGATTGCCCCTCTAAAGCCGTAACAATACAATTTATTAAGTAGAATATTATGGTCTATTACATCAAACGCCTTACTCAAATCCATAAATATTGATATCATTATTTCTTTGTTCTCCTTAGCTATATTTACATTTTCCATAAGATTTAAAATAGCCATTTCCGTTGTTCTATTATTACGGAAGCCATATTGATTTGGAGATAATAAATTGTAGGATTCTAAATATCGCTGCATTCTATTTTTTACAATTTTTTCGAAAACTTTGCTGAACACAGATAATGAACACACCGACCTGTAATTTGTTGCTAGTGTAGGGTCACCCCCTTTAAAAAGGGGTGTTATACAACCAGTTTTTAGCATTGATGGGAATATTCCTTTGGAAATACTTTGATTGATAACACTAGGCAACAAAGATTTTGTTACAGAAGACCAAATAGGTGCTCCTAGCTAATTTCGGTATGCTGATTTCAAATCTATAATTAGATTTTTTCTATCACGTCTAGATTTTGTGTAAAATGCAAATCACTTTTAGTAAAATTTTCTACCACGTCCAGATTTTGGTTTTAATCGGCTTAATGCCAGTAATATGAAACTTGCTTTTCAAGGTTAAAGCAATTTTTTTTGCCAACTATATACAAATTCGAACAATTTTGATAAATAAAATTTATCCCGAGTTGGCAACACTGAGTCAAGAGCATAGTAACGGGCAACGGCCCAACGGTCAGTCGCTACGTGACAGTGAAGCAGAACGGTTGTTGAAGCTCTCTGCTGATGAGGAAGTGACAGGTTGTGGTGACTTGTGTGTTTTTATAGCATTTGTTTTGTACTACGGTGTGTATTTCTTTTTATTTTGCACATCGTAATAATTACTTTCTACGTTTTTTCAGATATTGTATGGTAATTCAAAATGGCATCAAATAGACGTGCTTGTGTAAATCACCCAGACAACTTCTGCTTTGTCTGTGGACAATATACACCTAAGCCACAACGTAGAAACATAACAACAAAGATTAAACTTGCCTACAAGTGTTATTTTGACTGTAAGTTAGGAGACCAACAGAGGGACTGGGCACCACATATTTGCTGTGCACAGTGCAATGCAATGTTAATAGCTTGGATGAATGGTAAAAGAAAAGCTATGCCGTTCTCAGTCCCCATGGTTTGGCGTGAGCCGAAAAATCACTTCAATGATTGTTATTTTTGTTTGAGAAAGATTGCTGGTTTCACAAAGAAAAACAAATCAAAGATCACGTACCCAAACTGCGAATCAGCAATGAAACCAGTACCACATGATGAAACAAATCCACCACCAGTTCCACCAGCAACGATAACAGACAGCAGTTCATCTGAAGATTCTGCTAGTGATATAGAAACAGGGAAAGATGGCATATATGTTCCAGATGCAAATATTTCCCCACATTTGTTAAGTCAAGCGGAGTTAATGACTTAGTGCGCGATTTGGAATTACCAAAAGAAAAGGCAGAGTTGCTTGGTTCAAGACTTCAAGAATTTAATCTTCTCCAACCAAACACCAAAGTTTCCCATTTCCGCCATCGCCATTTGCAGTTTTCATCATTTTACTTACAGGAAGAAAACGTTTGTTTCTGCCACGATATCAGTGGTCTGATGCAAGGGATTGGCTGTCGCTATGATCCAAAAGAATGGAGACTGTTCATTGACTCTAGTAAAGCTAGCCTTAAAGCTGTATTACTGCACAACGGCAATGAAAAACCTTCAATACCTGTAGCACATGCCACTGGCCTTAATGAGACTTATGAATCGATGAAACTGCTGCTAAGACTCATCAAATATAAGGACCACACATGGAATATTTGTGGCGACCTTAAAGTTGTATCATTACTTCTTGGGTTACAGTTGGGCTACACAAAGCATATGTGCTTTTTGTGTCTATGGAACAGCAGAGATGACAAGAACCACTACAAAAAACATGATTGGCCATCTAGAACTGAACATGTTGTTGGTAAATACAATGTGAAACACCCAGCACTTATTGACCCTCAGAAAGTACATCTTCCACCACTTCACATTAAACTTGGCCTTATGAAAAATTTCGTGAAGGGTATGGATCATCAAGGTAGTGGTTTCCAATATTTAAAGGATAAATTCAAAGGAATATTGACAGATGCTAAGCTAGAAGCTGGAGTTTTCACTGGACCACAGATCCGCAGTGTCATCCACGACTCATCGTTTCCATCTAACCTAAATGAGAATGAACTAGGAGCATGGACATCTTTCGTTGAAGTTGTCAAAAATTTTCTTGGAAACCACAAAGCTGAAAACCACCGTAAACTCGTAGAAAACATGCTTAAATCTTATGAAATAATGGGATGCAGAATGTCTTTGAAAATTCATTTTTTACATTCTCATCTTGACTTCTTCCCGGCCAACCTTGGGGCTGTAAGTGACGAGCATGGTGAGCGCTTCCACCAACAGATCTCAGTTATGGAAAACAGATACCAAGGTAATTTCAACCCAAATATGATGGGAGATTATTGTTGGTTCCTGCAGAAGGAGAGCTCGTCATCCTACAAGCGACAAAGGAAGAGGACACACCAAAGTTTCACTTAAGAACAGGAATTTGCCTTTCAGTAGTAACAACAAAATACTAACGCGCTTTGGGTGGATGGTTGGGCGCAGGGGTGGTAACTCCGCCAGCGGAATTCCGCTGTCTGTCTTAAGCCAGAATAAAGGAGGAAAGACATCCCTGTTCACTAATTATTTAAGTATGCTTAACATAAAACGTGGCACGGAAAAGTAGCTTAGACGGCTTTCGTAATAGAAGCGGGTGAGAAAAAAAATGAAAAATAGGGGTTTTCGGTTACACAAAATCTAGACGTGATAGAGAAATTTTGATATCAGATCTGAAATCAGCATCAGCGCTTTAGTAGGAATCAGTAGTTCACGTGTCTGTAACAAAAAAAAAGTTGAAATTTGTTGCCTAGTGTAATTTTAGCCAAAGTTACAGATATCTTATCTTTAACAAGTTTCAATATAGGTACAGGAATGTTATGAATGTTATTTTTTGTATTTTTTAGTTTACCAATAATATTCTGGACCTCAGTGGAGGTAGCAGGAACAAAAGAAAATGAATTTAGTGGGCTGGGTGGCATATATTCTAGAGGTGAGTGATCACTATTTATTAATTGTGAGCGAAGCTTATCCGCTATTGAAGTAAAATGTGCATTTAAAGAGTCTGCAATAGCAGTATCATCAGTGATTTCTTTATTATCAACATTTAATTTCTCTATTGAATTTTTCTTAATTTGTTTTCCGAGAAGATTGTTTATGGTTGTCCAAGTGTTTTTCATGTCTCCTTCATGTTTGGAAAATTGATTGTTATAATAGTTATATTTTGCAATTTTGATTATTTTAGTTAATTTGTTTCTGTATTGAGTATATTGTATTTTAGGAATTTTGCTCTGCAATTGCAATTTGAATAATTTATCCCTGTTCTTTATTGAAGTGATAATTCCTGGAGTGATCCATGGATTTGCGACCCTTTTGGGCGAAACTGTTTTTCTCCTTAAAGGAAAGCAAATATTAAAAATATGGAATAAGGTGTCATAGAAGAACTGAAACATATGATCTGGGTCATTTAAAGGTTCGTCACAGTCAAGTCGAGTATTTTCTACAGCCCCAATAAATTTTCTTTTGTTAACCTCTGAGAATATTCTGTAGTCAATAGTTGTTTTGTCCGCAACCTGAACAATGTTACTGAATATAGCGTAAGTAGGAAAATGATCACTGATGCTAGTGGTTATAATTTCTTCGATCAGGGAAGTTAAACGACATTAAGTGTGGGGCGGTTGTTGGATGGGGTACGTCTTCTAAGTCCAGAATATGTAACAACCCGTTGTTCGGATCTCACGTAAAGCTGTAGGTCCTCTCCGTCATATGACCGTAGGGCTTAGACTTTGTGAACGTTTGATCACCCAGTCAAACAATTAACCAAACTTGAGAAATGATGCAAACGTTTCAACTGATTCCATACCGCTAATGGACCTAGACAACGATATCCGTTATTTTTTCATGTTCTTACTAATTCATGACTTAAACAAATTAGATTTCTTTGCATGGTACAATTACGTCACCCAAAATGCAATAGTCCCCCTTTTCATTACGTTTTATGTCGTGTCGAAAATAAATTTTACGTTTTCTCATTCGTGAACATTTTGGAAGAGAAACTATTCTTTATCCAAACAATAAAAACATTCATTGCAGTTCAAGTTAACTTCTTTTATGTTAAGTACCTTATGACTTTTGCAACGTATACCCAGCGCTCGAATTGAGGGGGTATGATGGGGGATGGCGGTATTATTATAGTTTCAGACATCACGAGTTTTGGAAGTTGACATTATATTTTTACAACGTTAGGTTCGATGTGTTTTGAACGATTCTGACGTAGATTTCTGTGAGAAAACACTAGATTCAGAGATGGGGCGGGGGGGCTATCTCAAAAACTAGTGATTTCCCATAGAAATGAAGCTTAGCATCGTTCAAAACACATCGAAAAACGTTTCAAAAATATAATTTCAACTTCCAAAACTCGTGATGTCCGAAAGTATAAATTTACCGGGATGGCATCCCTTGTTAACTCAGAATCAATAACAACCCTCTTATTAATAACTACATAAAATACGCTATATATATATATATATATATATATATATATATATATATATATATATATTATTTTTTTTTTTATTCTAAAATATCTAATATTACTGTTATAATAAAAAAAAAAGGAGCAAGTTTAGTTTGCGCCCCCCTGTGGTGCCTAGTGTAGTTTACGTTCCCCACATTATCGTAGTGTAGTTTGCGTTCTCCAACTTTGTCCGCGTATATCTAATCAAATAAAACGTTAAAACTAACGAAAATATTACGACTTAACCGCACTTTTTATTTTAGTGATAATATAGTATGTATAATATATACTCGTAATAACGAGCCAAACTGAGATCTGTGGCTTATTTATATATATAAGCTCCTCCAGGATTTGGGTGAGGGGGGTGGCTGGTATAAAAATCTGCCTCAAGTAGCTTATAAAGAACGTTTTATGGTGTCTATTTCGCTCATTGATGATCTACACATTTTGCCATGCTGCTTTCAAAGACCAAAAATAATGTCTTTTCTACATAAAAATGTTCTCTTCTACGTACAAATTTCTGTTACAAAAAGTTGGCATTGTGAAGGCAAGGAGGGGTGGCTAGCAGTGGCGGCCCACTTACCTCAGCCCCCCACCCCCTATGGAGGAGCCCCTGTACAGATATGATATAATACAGTACAAAAATTTATAGTAAAATACTTCATTAATACCAAGATTTATCAGTATTACTTTATTAAAATAGAGTTCAGCTTGTTTTTAAAACATTAATTATATTTTAGTAGCAGCGTTTAAATCATTCCATAGTTTTAATCCAACGAAAGAAGATGAGTTTTTGGGATGAAGACAATCTAAATTGAGGAATAACATGCCCAGTTGTATACTGATATCGTCTCGTCTGAGTGAATTTCTTGGTGAGTTACAAATAATCTATTATTTATCCATTCTAAGTTAATAATTGTATTCATCCACCTGTAAATAAAAGTAAAATGCGCCAATTTCTTATACTTTCGATGTTTAATAATTTTAACTTTTTAAAGAATGCATTTGAATGATCACAAAATCAGTATCAGATAATATCCTTACTGTTCATTTTTAATAATAAAGGTACTGTTTAATGCAGGGATTTTCAACCTTGCCTCCACCGCATACCCTTTAAGAAAGTTAAAGCATTTTCGTGTACTCCCATACAAAATGCATACATATCTATATTGAGTTCAAAGAGTCACTGTACATTGCGAAGAAAATGAGAAAACTCACATATTCTGTCAGTTCACTGTGTACCCCTGAAAATTCTAATATGTACCCCGGATGAAAACCTTTGGTTTAAAGTATTGTCAGCCAAATTACACGATACATGTCTGATTTACATTATATAAAGAAGAACAGTTGAGTATGATACAAAATTAATAAAACCTGTTTACGGACGATATGTCTAAGTTTGAACATTATAGCAACACTCCTAGAAATCTCCTTTGAGATTTAATTTTCCACTAAAGGATCCTTCTACTGCGAGCTTTTGTCTAACATTACACCAAGCAATTTCATTACATTTTTACAATCACTTCTTCAACATCCATTTCATCAAAAATACCATTTGGTTTGCTACTAAAATTATAAACATCGTTTTATTTGTATTTAAAAAATTTATTGGATGTCAGCCATTCCACAGCTTTAGTAAATTCTGTTCCAAATATGTACAGTATAAACTCTTTGCGAGAAAAAAGACACTTGTATCACGCGCAAACATTATGAAGTTAAGCATATCAGAAAGGTGTGGAACAGGGCTACTTCTAAAACAATTTTAGTGGGTGGGTTAAAATAGTTTTTTTTTGTATTTGTATTTGATCACAAATAACACAAATCAAATCTATACGTTGATACATATATACTCAATTACTCATATATACGGTCTTATTTTATTTTAGTGGCTGGGTGAAATCTTTCTGTATAGGGGGGGCAACTGCCCACCCATGGGAACAATAATTGTTAAGCAGGAATCTAAATTATAATTACTAAACCAAAATAGAAGTTGTCTTTATAGTTACCATGAATTTAAAAAAAAAAAAAAAGACAGACGAGGCGGATGCCAAAACTCTTCAAAAAATGAAGGAATGATTTATTAATTTAAGTATTTACCAAAGATTATTGACATATTTTCTTCTGTTTATTTGCGACATTTAGATTTTAATTGAGACTTCACAAGTTTTAACACGAGACTCATGATTCTGATGGCTGCGTTATTTTGTAAATTTATTGACTGACTGCTTTATTCTTGGATTTCACAAAGAGTGTATAAGTAAGGGGATAACTGAAAGCACCTCTCTCCCCTCCATCAAATCTCCCAAGTAAGGGGGGAAGCTGCAGGGAAGTCAGTATATATATATATATATATATATATATATATATATATATATATATATATATATATATATATATATATATATATATTAGGGTGCATCGAACGTACAGAGGCAAAAACAAATGTCCTAATTGCCAATCGGCAGGGTGTGTAATCGTTACCATTTAACATAAGTATTCATCGTATGTAGTCAGGGGCGTCATTTCAAATTGGTTTGAAGGGTGTCGGGGCGAAGAAGGCAGTGAGAGGCCACTCACATGTCAAAATTTATTAAGTGCTACTCACAATGTACTTTATAATGAAATTAATATAAACGAGAATGCTTAAATGGTATCAGCTAGACTGGTTATTTAGAGTTAACTATCAAATTATTAAGTTAAGCAATAAATCTTGAAATTTATATCACCTAATGTAGTAGAGGATATCTTCTAGACTTCATTTTTGCAAAATCATCAACCAAAACATCAAAATTAAGGTTTTTGACCACTTCTTTTTCAGAGGCCAATATATTGGCCATTATATTATATTCATTATATTGGTAATCCACAAAATATTAGGTGCCTTTTTCTGAGAAACTATCATTTGGAAGGCCTTAGAGGCCCCCCTGGTGAGCTTGGGGGGGCGACCTCCCCTCAGCCCCCCCCCCAAATGACGCCTCTGTATTAGGGCATGGTTCTGATTAATCAGTTAATTAGTTAATCATTGTTTCAAATTTGATAATTAATTAATCAAAAAATATTTTTAGAAAATGATGGGAAATGATTAATTTTCGTCATAATTTCAGTATCATTTTACCTTAAATTTTGTAATGTATAATTTGACTTTGGCACCTTTTTGCATGTATAAATTGTCTAATCCGCCCATGCCTGATTTCTTGTACTAAAGCAAACTAAATGTTTGAACAAAATGTTTTCTTCGGTCTTATCTCACGCAACAGAAACAATAAAGCTCTTTCTTACTCTTTTGAGAAGTATTTAATTTTGAATAATTTTAATCAGTTAATCATTGATTAATTAGAAAATTTCATCATTCATCACTTTTTCAAAAATGATTAATTAACCATGCCATGCAGTCTGTATGTAGTATGAACATCATTTGATTATATCTTCAACTGCCACAAGCCGACGAAAGTTTGATAAAAACATCAGTTTTCCCACTGAGTGAAATTATTGAATTAATGACTTGATTCGGGTATTTTACCAATCATGTTTATAAAAATGACTGTTTTATATATATATTAATTCTCCGATAAAAGCTATTGCATTAAATGATTCATCATATCGCGTAATCTGTATGGTCGGCCCATTTCCTAATTCAGCCAATCAAGAACGGTTTAGCAAAGCTTAAGATAGCTGTGTGTAGTATTGTTTTATCTTTTAATTTGTTGTGCAAAACTTCAATCGCAGGGATTGTGTATATATATATATATATATATATATATATATATATATACAGGGTGTCCAATAAGTCCGGCATCACAGGAGAAATTCATATTTTTCTATTTCTACAAACCATAATTCATATTTTTCTTATGCTCGAGATGCCAATTTCCCGTCCACCATTCTGTTCAGTGACGAGGCTGTTTTTTATGGAAATGGTGAGGCATTTGGAAGGATCGCATCATAGGTCCCCTCTTTTTCGATGAACATGTACTGGAGGTACCTACCTACGTATGCTCAAGGAAGAAGCATTTCCTAGTGTCTTGAACGAAGAAGGAAATTTCCCAACATGGTTCTAGCAAGATGGCGCTCCTGCACATTACAGCACCCAAGTAAGGTAATATCCGTACCAACAATTCCCTGGTCATTGGATAGGACGTCGAGTGCCTGTGGAATGGCCAGCTAGAAGCCCGGATCTTACGCCACTAGATTTTTATCTCTGGGGCCACTTGAAAGCGCTGGTATACGCAGAGAAAATTAGGAGTGTTGAACATTTGCGGCAGCGCATTATTGGGGCATGTAACACCATTACTCCTGACATCATTCACCGTGTGCTTGCTGACTGGGTATCATGTCTGAATTTGTGTATTGAAAACAATGGTGGACATATTGAGCACGTTCTGTAAATAAAAGCTTTTGTTTTGCCTTTTTTTTATTTTTTCCTATGATGCCGGACTTATGGGACACCCTGTATATATATATATATATATATATATATATATATATATATATATATATTATATATATATATATATATATATATATATATATATATATATATATATATATATATATATATACTGGGTGATCCAGATAAATGGGACCCATAAAAAAAAGCCAAATATTCTTAATATTTAATTCCTTTCATAAAAACTATATATCATTCGAAAGAGTAGAGTTACAAGTTTATTATGAAATATTTATTTTTTAAAAATGACTCCTTTCAAATGTGCTCCATTAGTTGCCAAGCATTCCAGTGTTCTTGCTTGTAAGTTCTGCATCACTTTTGCAAGAGTGTGCGGTGGTATGGCCTGTATCTCATTTGTGATGGCGGCCTTCAATTCTTGCAGGTCGTTGGGTTATTTCTGTAGACCCTACTCTTTAAATATCCCCAGAGATAATAATCTAAGGGGGAAAAATCCGGAGACCTTGCGGGCCATTCAACGTCTCCAAATCTTGAGATTAACTCGCCTGGAAACGTTTGACGCAAAACTGCCATGCAGTTCCTCGTGGTATGGCAGGTAGCTCCGTCTTGTTGGAACCAGTGGTTTTCTAGACAAAGATCTCTTAATTTAGGAATAAGGAAATCGGTCAACATTTTTTCGTAGCGATCACCATTTACAGTGACCGTGTTTCCGGTGGAATCCTCGCAAAAGTACGGCCCTATGATCTGAGATGCAGTAAGACCACACCAAACAGTTACACGCTGACTATGCAACGGGACTTCGGTAATATTCAATGGATTTTCTGTTGCCCAGAAACGACAATTTTGTTTGTTTACAGTTCCATTCAAGTGAAAATGGGCTTCGTCTGACATAATCAAAGTTGCTAGAAAACTGGTGGTGTCATTTACCTTCTGTTGGATCCATTGACAGAATTGTCGTCTTCGTGCGAAATCTCCATCGTTTAGTTGTTGCACTGTTTGAATTTTATATGGAAAGAGCATTAAATTTTGCTTGAATATACGGTGTGTTGTTGTTCCATATCCAACTCCTAACAGCTGAGAAGCACGTCTGATGCTTATGTTAGGATTATCCTGTACAATTTCATGAGTTCTGTTAATGATCTCGTCTATCCTTGCTGTGCGCACTCTTCCAGTTGGTTTTCTTTTTCCAATGCTGCCAGTTATGGAAAAATTTCTGACACACCGACGGATTACTTTCTTAGAAGGTGATTTTGACATCTGAAAATTGGTCTTGAAAGATCTTTGAGCTGAAACTACACTTCTTCCATGCTCATAATATTGCTCAGTTACGAAACGCAGCTGTTCCACAGTCCATGCAGTCATCTTGAAGGGTTAGTTTTAACTAACACTTTTATTTTGTTTGTATCTTATCTTGTCTTGTATTGTCAAAACCTATACAATCCTGTACAAACTTGTAACTATCCTCTTTCGAATGATGCGTATGATTTTATAAAAGGACATACTTTAAGAGTTACAGGGGTTTCTTTTGGGTCCCATTTCTCTGGATCACCCTATATATATATATATATATATATATATATATATATATATATATATATATATATATAAAATTATTTCACGAAAGTAACACGTGAAAAATATTTATGGTTTTTTCATCATATATATATATATATATATATATATATATATATAGTGTATCTACTTTTGATCAGTGTAATTGATTTAAATATATTACTGATAAATACAGCAATTTTTTGTTTTTTTTGTTTTAGCACTACAATGGCAAAAACTAGACAATTTGTTGTTTGTCCTATATTTGGAGATCCAAGTGAACTGAAGCTAAATGTTTTGCCAGATTACGAATCCATCATAAAGTATTGTTTACTGAGCAAATTTCAACCTAAAAGTGTGCAAGCTGTTCATCCATTGTCCTTTGAATGTGCAAAAAAGGTTGCTCAAAAGGTTGAGCAAGTATGGGAAAGTGCAGGCATACCTATAATATTACACAAGCGTGTTGTCGAAAAAATTCGATCATATCATGAACAATATCGTAAGCTGCTTTAAAAACCCTACAAACAACGTAAGTGTATGCAGACATACATACAAAGAGAAGTTAAAAAAATTTAGAGATGAAGCCAAAAAAGTATTTGATATTGCTGCTTGCAAATGCAAAGAAGGAATATCTGTCATTGTCCAGCTGAGAAGAAAGTTCCCAAAGAAGAAAAAAACATTTCTGAATGATCAGCGTTCTAAATCTGATAGAAAAATGTTTATTGGGCGCATCGATGTAAAGAAATCAAGAGAATTGAACAGAAATAAGCAGCGTAGAGATCAAAATGAAGCGCGTCTTTCAAAGTATGATATTTAAGAGCTACGTCATCTTCAATGTCACCAGTAATGACATCAAGTTATCAGTTATCTGACAAAATACCAATTGGACAGGAAAACCAAGCTGATTCAATGGTATCCAGCTCAGAAGAATCTGATATTGCTGATAGTACACCTTCTACATCCAAACTACAACCTCCTAAAATAAATGAACAAATGAGGGCACCTCTTCCAACGGTAGTGGGAGAAGCTGACGGGTATGGTATTTAGGATAGAGCTGTTGCAGCACTTACGTCAGCATTTTGCAGGACATAGGTATCATTCACGAAAATGATAAAACTAAAATTGTCGATAAAAACAAGATACGACGTGAAAGAGAGAGAGAATATCGACAAAAAATAATGATCTCTCATAAATCAGATGATATTAAATCTCTTTACTTTGATGGTAGAAAAGATAAAACTCAAGTTGTGGTCAAAAGTGGGCAAAAGCATTATAACCGTGTAGTTTACGGAAGAGCGCATTACTTCGGTTAGTGAACCTGAATCAATTTTCATTGGTCGTATTTCTCCTTCTTCTGGAACATCAGAAGGAATTAAAAGTTCTATCATTCACTGGTTTGAAGAAAATAAAATTTCACTTGAACATTTAGTCGCGGTTGGCTGTGATGGTACATATGTGAATACTGGAATAAAAGCTGGTTATTCGGCTTTTTGAATTACATTTAGGAAGACCTATTCATTGGTTTATTTGTTTAATGCGCGCAAATGAGTTACCTATGCGTCATCTAATTAAGCATCTTGACGGAGTAACTCGAGGACCATATTCTTTTTCTGGTCCTCTTGGAAAGAAACTGCAGAACTGTAAAACTTTGCCTTTAGTAAAATTTAATTCAGTTGAGATTAAAGAGCCATTACCAAACATTGATAATCCTGAGGATCTTAGTACAGATCTGAAATACTTATATGAAATGTGCAAAGCAGTAGTCTCAGGCTTTACTGACTGACCCTGGTCCAATGAATCATTCTCGCTGGTTAACAACGGCAAATAGGATTTTGCGACTTTACATCGGAGCTGATAATCCAACCAAGTTAGTAAAATACTGTATGTAATTTGATGTGTATGCAACAGTTTGATTTAATATTTAAAAAAATCCCTCGTGCAATCATGGCTCACGGCACTTTTTTGACTCGTAAAAATTTCACGATTTCTTCCTGAAACAGAAAAATATGTGGTGGATAGTGTAATTCGGCGAAATGCTTATTTTGCTCATCCGGAGAATTTGCCGCTCGTAATGCTAGCAGATGAATCTAAAGTTATCAGACAGGTAGCTCTTCGCAGAATATATATGCCGCTAGATCCGCCTCCAATTATAATACTACAAGGCAGTTTACGGTTCCAAATATTAATTTGGAGGCTCAACATTACGCAGATTTAATTAAATGGAATGAGAATGAACGAGTAGAGCGACCGTTTACAAAATATTTAAGCAATGAACAGTTGATATCTTTCATTAATCAAGATGACACTCCACTTTTAAAGTTCAGCATGCCGCGTCGTACACAGTCAGTTGAAAAGAGATTTTAGAATAGTAACAGAAGCATCAGCAACTATTTGTGGCTACCGCGGAAGAATGGGACTCATTAAAGCGAAACTTGAATCTCGACAGATCATGAATAAATTTAATATTAAAAACCAATACATAATTCAGTAGTTCTATTTTCCAATGGATGGGTGGTTGGGGTAGCATGGGTGAAATTCGACATGCAACTACCTCCAGTCCTCCACGTGGTGAGTTCTGGGTAATTTGGCATAAAACATCCTAAATTAGCTGAAAGTTGTATAACCTAAATTAAGGTACATTTATTTCTCGTATATCTCGATTAAAGGAGAAGATATAATTTTAAAAAGTGAAACTCAGCCATGCTAATACTATTATTAAAAGGCACAATCGCATACCATGCCAATATTGATTTCCAAAATTTTACTTTTGATGTACCCTATATATATATATATATATACACAGTACATATAATAATAATAATAATAATAATATAATAATGTCTGGGATGTGCTTAACCTCCTTGGTAACGGCTGAGATCGCGTGATGGAGGAGACCTACAACTTTGCTTTAGATCCGAACCACGGATCGCTACATCATCTTAACGCGGAGCACGGTCACTCATGGAGTAATTTATTCATCTTGTGTATATGGAAAGGGTGTAAGTTTAAAAATGAACCAACAACTTAGAGTTGCAATTCTCGACTTTATTATAAGAGATAAAAGTATTACATTACATTTTATATGGTACACTTAAATATATGGATTACAATTCTTTATTGAAAGGTTTTGCAGAAATAAAAAACCAAAAAATGACATACAATTAAAATACTTCAAATTCAATTTTTTTTTTAACTTATCCCTAGAGAGAGAAAAGAGAGAGAGAGAGAGAGAGGAGAGAGAGAGAGAGAGAGAGAGAGAGGAGAGAGAAGAGAGAGAGTAGTGTCGGTGTGTGTAGTTGGTTAGGTTGTTTCTTATCAAATTTTGTATCCTGCTTTACGAAGGGCCGCGAGAATGTGAGGTGGAATTTGGCCGAAAGCGGTATGAGAGTGAGTCTTCGCTTTGATCAAACTTGAACCTCTACGTCTGCCAGTTCTTCTCTTTACACGAAGAGGAGTGTACTGTTCTTGTGAAGAGGTATCTGCACGTAAAAACAGTTATAATAATAATAATAATAAAAATAATGCGCCTCGGTGGTCTAGTGGTTAGCATCGCTGACTAAAAATCCACCGTCTTCGGGTTCGATTCCTGGAGAAAGCAGTAGGCACGGTTTACCCCCCCTGTTCATCCTTCCATACATTAAAAATTGGTTGGTAAGTAAATGGGTACCCTAGGTGGCCTAGTGGTTAAGACGCTGGGCTGTTGCTGATCGGGAGGTCGTGAAATCGAGTCCGGGTAATTTCTGATCACCCGTAGTGGGTCGTGATTCGGATTCCACGTTAAACTGTAGGTCCAAGATGGAGCAACAATACATCTCCTAAAAATACATATCCTAAATTTTCACTTATTCAAATTTATATAATTTATATGTCAAATGTAATATTTTATTTTTACTTTTTAAAATTTTTTAAAATTCTTTAAATGATTTTTTGAAGATACCGTATTACAAACAGCTGCAAGTAACCCCCATTTAGAAAAGGGGTACACGTTTATATATAGATAATAATAATAATAATTCAAGAGTGCCAGAAACCGGCACAGCGCAGCGGTCAGGCCAAATAATACGGTTCACTCCTCTAACTCCTGTATATATTATTATTATTATTACCAGCATCATCGGGATTCGAACCTACGACCTCATTATCTTCACTTTGCTTACACGGGTACTACGCTTATAGAACTAAAGACGCTGACGTCTACTTAAATACAAACGGGTAGGTAAATTTTCAGATATCATTTCAACTAGAATATTCTTTTAAAGATCCCATGCCATGGGCATTTGGGCATTAATTTGGAGCAAATTTATATGCTGAAAATATAAAGGTTATTTAAGTATACCTTGTTCCTCCTGGTCGTCCTCTTTCTCGTATCCACAAACTCCAGCTGGTTGGTTGCCCACGTGATGGAAGAAGTGTTCGTTGTAGTACGTCTCATCAAACTGACAAACGAGTTCAGAATCGCACTGACCGTGGCTGTTCCAGGGACCGCCACAACGGTCCCCGAGACCCTTAAATGAGAAAAAAAGTCCGATTAACCTCTTTAAAATTCCCATAATGTCAATCATTATGCGTTACTCAGAAGCCTATTTTAGTCTTTCTAAATACTGCAGAGCCATTAAATACGAAAAGTATAATAATAATAAGAGTCGTTGGGAATTAAGTACATATATACACAATTATTATACATAAGTAGAGTGCCGACTACAAAAACAGTTACATGGAGAACAAGTAGGAAATTTTGTTAAAAATAATGGTATGAAGTTTGAGAGGCAAAAGTGATGTAACTTTTATTTTATTCTACTTTTAATGTATTAATTTCATATTCTTATAATCATTCATACGTTATGGGTAACTGAAGATGTAATGAACCCTGTCAACAAACATACCAACCTTCAGACATCGATCACAACAGCCGCAGATATCGCGTCCTACCCCTACCCCGTAATCACACGTGACCGGCCGGCAGTTGTCTGGAATGCACTGCAGACACGATAGAGACAGAGTCCTAAGTAAAAATAAGTAAAAGTGAATTAATATATTATAGTATAGTAAATTTAAAATGAGTAATGGATTTATCACGAACACGAGCTTTCGACCTCTTCTTAAGTCTTTACTCGCTCCTGATGAAGACCTAAGTATGAGTCGAAAGCTTGTACTTTCGATTCAAATTTTCCTAATTGAGAATATTCACCTAACATCTCAATCCTTTATGTTAAGTCAATGGTCCATAAACATAAAGAATAAGTGTCCTAAAATAATTGTCCTAAAATTGTACTCAATTCCATCAACTTAGTTCATTTTTGGACAAGGGGTTAAACTTTTATATTTTAAATGAAATCTGAAACTATTGTATGGAATTATGTATGTACTGGCTCCGACATTACATTATACAGTTTACGAATATTCGGAAGTACATAGATGATAATAAGTATAATCCGATCCACGGGCTCGCTCGTGACCGCTGGTACGCGAATCTAATACTCTAACCATTCCTCCCTTGAAACATAATTCAAACAAAAGCGTATATTTCTAAAGTTAATCTTCGAAAACCTAATATTAAAATGAAATAATAAGTAAAGTTCACTTACCCCACAAACAAATTGCAAAGATGACGAAAACGAAAAATAACTTCATTTTGGTCAAAGTTTGTCGTTTGTCACTTATGAAAATTGCTCAAAATACAATTCAATCTGGTTACAACTTCGTTCGCAATGTTGCGAGTCGATCTGGAGTTGTCGACAGATGTTGCCTCACCTCTTAGTTGTAAATTTATTAATTTTAGGTAACTCACTAAATTATCAGTTTTTAGTTTGTTTCAAGTTAATATATCCTATTCTTAATTATGTCAAAGTCGGCTGTGTCTGTTTTCGTGAACGGAAATGTCTTAAATTTTGAAAAATACATTGTTGCGAAACGTTTATAAAAAATGTACGTCACCAATCTTATGCTTAGAAAAACAAACGACTTTTGTTTACGTTATACATAAAAAAAAAAGACATAATAATTCATAGCAAAACAAATGAATAAATAAATAAATATTATAACCTTTGGTTAGGCAGCAGCCTAGTGTCTTAACCACTAGGCTACCCAGGGTACCCATTTATCTACCAACCACTTTCTTTATTATGTGGAAGGATGAACAGCTGGGTTTTGCTGCGCGCCGGCTGCCGTCACCGGGTCTCGATCCCGGGGTCAATGGATTCGTAGTCAGCGCGACGCTGACCACTACACCACCGAGGCGAGCAGTGAACAGAGCGAAGAGAATAACTGGGCAGAACTGAGAACCTTTAAACGAAGGGATAGGAATATACTGATTTCTTCACTGAAAACAGTGGTCATACCCAAGTTGGAATACTGCTCGGTCCTAACATTCCCATATAAAAAAGAAGACATTAGTCAGCTAGACGTAAAAGAGATTCAAAGAAGCTTCACAACCAAGATCAAGAGGTGCAAATAACTAAATTACTGGGAAAGGTTACGTGAATTAAATTTATATTCGCTGGAAAGAAGAAGAAGAAGAGAGGTACACCATTATTTACACGTGATAAAAGTAGAGAAACTAGTCCTTAATCTTACTTTAAACCGTATAACCACTCAAACAACAGTGGAAAATAGGAAAGGAAGAATGTGTCGTGTTCTCAAACTGAAGGATAGACAGGAAACATCCTCAACCCTAAAGGAAAATAGCTTTGTTTGAGAGGACCAAGACTGTTCAACCAGCTGCCCAAGGAAATACGAAACACGACTAGTGTAGTGGTAGAAATCTTCAAAACAAGAGTAGACGCCTGACTCAGAACAATACCAGATGAGCCGGGAATACCTGGCTATATGAAGTAGAGAACACAGGAAACCAACTCTTTACTTCACCAGGCTAACTCGAGAGGATGGGCAAGAAGCCTGACCTCCGTGAAATGAGGAATCATCGCATGGAACACCTGAAATGATGAAAGTATATATTATATATATATATATATATATATATATATATATATATATATATATATAAATAATGAAAATAACCACGAAGGAAAAAGGAAACACAGAATAGTGCTCAAGCGCTTTCGTCTAATGACATCCACAGGAACAGTGTTCCTGAGGATGTCATTTGACATCTTTAAGAAGATTTGTAAGAGCAATAAGGACAATCGCACGGACGCTCCCCGGTGTGAGTTTTTATATGTACACTTAAACTGGACACATCAGGGCACGATACTGTGGCGATAGGAACAGAGCAGGAATGTATGTGGGCTCAATCTGGTGTGTGTTATGATGTGTCTTTTGAGGTTTTGAGCATGATGGGCCACGTATGTATAAATGGGACAATGAATGTTTTTCATTTGTTTCGTCGTGTCCGACGACTTCTTAGAGTCGGGAAATGCATCATAATCCTTTTGATTGGTATATTAAGGGTCATTTTCGTTTCTTTCAGAATGAGTACAATATAGTGTGTGTGTGTGTATGTGTGTATATATATATTACAGTAAGATTGTGAAACTAGTGATTTCATGATATCTCTAAACTTTTCACTCAGGGACTTCAGGAAGTTACTGAAGTACTTTGGAATTTCCCAAAATTTAGGTTAGATTAAGTAAAATCTAACCTAACCTAATCTATCCAGTAACTACCTGAAGTCCCTGAGTGGAACAGTAATTTCGAAAATTACTGAAAATTTCAGATATTTCACGAAATCACTGGTTTCACAATCTTACTGTAACACACACACACACACACACACACACACACACACACATATATACATATATATACACTGTATATAGTATATAACTAAACGTATCCGGTATCCGCAGATTAGATAACAACATTGGCAATTAGGATTTCCAATATCGAGAATGTGAATGCTAAGGGCGATGATAGTATTGATATAATATATATATATATATTATATATATATATATATATATATATATACATGCTGCAACTCACAAGGAAAAAGAAAAACGATTCCAAGGCCTTTCGTGTATTCAAAGCTACACCTCGTCAGGGAATAAAGATAAAAGGCGAGATGCCCATAAATATATACAACGTACAGGAAAAACAAAAAATTAGCACATACTTAACAAGGGATTAATGAGAGGCAAAAGAAATTTTAACATGATATCGTCAATTTTATACGTCTTCGCACTGTTATTGAAATTGTTTTTAAAATGAATAAATGCACATTCTAGAATATTTCTTTCTATTATATCTCTGTTTTTAATTAATTAATTAACAAGCGCTTTAGAACTATCCCACTTGATGCTATGGTTACATCTACACATATGGTTAAATAAAGCATTGGAAGTATTAGCTGTTCTACACGCATATTTATGCTGTTTTACCCTAATATCTAACGTTTTACCGGTTTGGCCTATGTATACTGAGTTACATTGTGTACATCCGATCGAATACACACAACCAACAACATATGAGGGCTATTCTTTATTAGGCGTGATGTAACAGTATTATTATACTTAAAGATTACATTAATGCCAATTGCTTTAAGTACAGTTGGAAGGTATTGAAAATTAACATGGTAAGGTAGGCTAGGCATATTTTTACGCTGAAATTCCTTTACAATTACATTATTATAATACCTATTCTTGGCTTTCTTAAGACAGATCTAAAAAATGAAAATAGGATAACATAATTTAGTACCAATATTCATGATATTGCATAACTCGGAATCTAAGAATTCAGGACTGACAACTCTCAATGCTCGAAGAAACATAGCAGAGAAAATGGAGGATTTAATCGAAGGATGATGGTCAGAATAAAATGCACATAAGAGTTATTATTAGTAGGCTTACGGTAGACTTCATATTTGAACTGATTAGAGCATCTACAAATTTTTAGATCAAGAAAAGATAGACTTCCATCATTTTTTTTTCAACTGTAAACTTAATAGATGGGACTAAATTGTTGAGCCTACCAAGAGAATAAGTCCACATTCAAATTATTAGGCCAAAGGCATAAAATATCATCTATATACCTGTACCAAACCAGGTTAAAATTAACAATCGTAGGCAAAATTCTACTTTCAAAAATTCCATATATAAATTAGTTAGTACAGGTGAAAGGGGATTTCCCATAGCCAATCCAAACGACATAGCATAAAACTTATTTTCAAACTGAAATTTACAATCTTTGACACAAAGCTTAATTAACTTGTCGTCCCAAGAGCTAGACTTCAATATGAAATGTGCGTTAGGCTTTGGGTTAGGTTTCTCAGTCCCAAAAAAGCCCAGCAGTTTACTGATTGCTAAGTCTTTTATTAATTTTGAAAAACAGTATATTTCCGAAAGTGAGGTGACTTTAGCCAAAGGTTGTGTGTATAGTGCTTTTAATACGAGGTTTGAATCGAATTATCCTTTGAGGTTTGAAAAAGCCCTAAAAACTGAAAAATAATGATTCATTACATATTACTAAAGCGGACAAATCCAATTCGATCGTTATCATGGACAAAAACAGTTATGTTGAAAAGATGAATACGTTATTGAGTGATCGTGACACGTACAAACCTCTAAATAGAGACCCATTCGAGGATGTTAATAAAATGTTTAACAGAAAATTAAGAGAAATATTAAAAAATAACTATAATGGGCTTTCACAGCAGTTTCTTAGTATCAATCCGTCACTACCATATCTGTACGGCTTAGTAAAAACACACAAAGTTAATAATCCCATGAGGCCTATTGTTAGCTCAGTGGGCTCCGTAACCTATAAGCTATCAAAATGGTTAGTTAGTTTATTAACGCCGTTAGTTGGCTCTATTTCTGAGTCGCATATTGTAAATAGCATGGATCTTATTGACAAACTGAAATTCCCTAATGACCCTAATTTCAAATTGGTAAGCTTCGATGTATGCTCGCTATTCACAAAAGTCACTGTTGATGACCTACTTGATTTTTTAAAAGATAAGATCTCTGAATATTCTTTCCCTGTTCAACACAACACTCTTATTGAGTTAATTAAGCTTTGTGTCAAAGATTGTAAATTTCACTTTGAAGATAAGTTTTATGCTATGTCGTTTGGATTGGCTATGGGAAATCCCCTTTCACCTGTACTAGCTAATTTATATATGGAATTTTTTGAAAGTAGAATTTTGCCTACGATTGTTAATTTTAACCTGGTTTGGTACAGGTATATAGATGATATTTTATGCCTTTGGCCTAATAATTTGGATGTGGACTTATTTCTTGGTAGGCTCAACAATTTAGTCCCATCTATTAAGTTTACAGTTGAAAAAGAAAATGATGGAAGCCTATCTTTTCTTGATCTAAAAATTTGGAGATGCTCTAATCAGTTCAAATATGAAGTCTACCGTAAGCCTACTAATAATAACTCTTACGTGCATTTTTATTCTGACCATCATCCTTCGATTAAATCCTCTATTTTCTCTGCTATGTTTCTTCGAGCATTGAGAGTTGTCAGTCCTGAATTTTTAGATTCCGAGTTATGCAATATCATGAATATTGGTACTAAATTATGTTATCCTATTTCATTTTTAGATAACTGTCTTAAGAAAGCCAAGAATAGGTATTATAATAATGTAATTGTAAAGGAATTTCAGCGTAAAAATATCCTTAGCCTACCTTACCATGTTAATTTTCAATACCTTCCAACTGTACTTAAAGCAATTGGCATTAATGTAATCTTTAAGTATAATAATACTGTTACATCACGCCTAATAAAGAATAGCCCTCATATTGTTGTTGGTTGTGTGTATTCGATCGGATGTACACAATGTAACTCAGTATACATAGGCCAAACCGGTAAAACGTTAGATATTAGGGTAAAACAGCATAAATATGCGTGTAGAACAGCTAATACTTCCAATGCTTTATTTAACCATATGTATAGATGTAACCATAGCATCAAGTGGGATAGTTCTAAAGCGCTTGTTAAAAACAGATATAATAGAAAGAAATATTCTAGAATGTGCATTTATTCATTTTAAAAACAATTTCAATAACAGTGCGGAAGACGTATAAAATTGACGATATGTTAAAATTTCTTTTGCCTCTCATTAACCCTTGTTAAGTATGTGCTAATTGTTTTGTTTTTCCTATACGTTGTATATATTTATGGGCATCTCGCCTTTTATCTTCATTCCCTGACGAGGTGTAGCTTTGAATACACGAAAGGCCTTGGAATCGTTTTTCTTTTTCCTTGTGTGTTTGCAGCATTTATTCATTTCACGTGTTTTATTGTGAAATTCATCCCATATATATATATATATATATATATATATATGAGGGGCTTATAAATTACTAATTGCAGGAGATTGTAGACACCAATCGACCAGGGAAGTACTCCGGGTTGGAGAGGGGGAGGACGTTAGGCAGAAGACAGGGAGTGCTGGAACTCCCGTTTCTTCTATCACTGCCCTCTTTAACTGATCTTTTTCCACGTTTCATTTACCCTGTGAGCAGTCCATCATGCTCTGAAACACACGCTTCTCCCTATATTCTCCACTACCCATACACGCATTTTACACACTACATTATATCTTTTCAAAATTTATAAAAAAATAGATAAATAATTGACATCATGGGCCATAGAGATCTTCATTTTGGCTCTCTCTCCTTCTTATATAGGGGGGTGGAGGCGTTTTTGCGGGCCCTCGCCCTTAGCCTCCTTGTTCCTACATAAAAAAAAGAATACTTTGGCTTCTTTTAGAAGTTTAGACTGTCAGGGAATATTGTTAGTGTTATTGATTCATTCGTTAGGTTACTGAGTGGGATTGCAATTTTATCGGAAACTAATTTTTATATTTTTTACTGGAACCATTTTCACGTGTCTTTATTTTTCAGATTTTTTTTTTATTGCCAAAGAGATATCGTTTGGTAGGAATGGATCAAATAAAAATGAGTTTGGAGTGAGTTGTGGCATATATATTGTCGGTAGTGAGTGTATGTAATTGGGATCGAGGCTGCCGTATTAGAGCCGATATTTGCGAAGAAGTTGTTTACTCAATTGGTTATGTCTTTGGGATCACTTTAAGAATTTCCGCCTTGTTTGAGAGAGGACGGGGGATTTGTTTTCACCTTCTTTGCGTTAATTAAATCCTTCAGAGTGTTCATAGCCTTTTGGGATTGGATTTTTGTTCATTATTATGAAATTCTAAAAATAAGACGTTCAACAGAACCACAACAGAATAGCTATATATAAAACGAACAGCAACGAACGGATTATATCAGACTTAAACGAGTAATAATTTCAACGAACCCGGAGTTCAGGTAACGTCGCAATATTAAAATTGTCGTGGGGAAAAAAAATCGCGCGAGAGTTTTCACAGCTGAAGAGTTCGTGCTATACTATAAAATAGTATTAGATAGATAGTAATAGGTAGTTTGTACATATCTATGTAGTAGTAATTAATACTATATTCCGTGCTCAAAGACCGCGCAGGGAACGAGGTATGGCAAATACTAACGTTCTTCAAAGATACATTAAACAAAAAATGAGACTTATTTGTCGTGTCTCAAAGCTTTTAAATTATCTCCACTGCTAAAACATTGAAAACGATACATGATATATATATATATATATATATATATATATATATATATATATATATATATAATATTCTAGCTTCGTAATACACTACAAGAGCCTTGACTACGAAACCCAGAACTGTTTACATCCTATCAAATGAAATATGTAATCTACAAAATATCTACTTAATAACATACAGAAAACCGACTTCACAAATTCCCGACCATAGAGTCATGCGTGCGGAAGGTTACTAGGGCAGGATAAGAGTAGAGAAAGCAACGTTCTCCGTAACCAAACCCCACAAATGAAAAACCATGCTGAAGAAGAAAATTGCGGAAGGTTCTGTTACAGGCCATTCCTCAACATGTGTTCGAAATAGCAAAGGTAAAGAGGTACAATTTCGCAAAAATGCCCGTCTAAAAATATAAAATTTCTTTAAAGGATACAAAGATTACTAATTGGTAAGTAGCCCTTTTTTCTCTCATTCTTTTTGGTGACGACAAAAATGAAATTTTAAAAAGCAAAATCAAATCATTACTGATTAGTGACTCTTTTTATGGTTTTTAGAATTTTTTAATTTTTAGGAGAACTTTTTTCCCAAACTGTACGTTTGGGAAGGTATAAAAGGACAGCTTTAAAATATTATATACGTGTGCCCAAGCCAGCGTCCGTAGTTCAGTGAGAATAGCAGCGCTTCCCTATAAGCTAAGTAAAGCCACTGAAGTCGTGGGTTCGAACTCCGGTGATACTGGTAATAATAATAATCAAGGAGTTAGGGCAGTAGATCGCATTAGTTGGCCTGAGCTTTGTGCCAGTTTCTGGCCCTCCTGTTTGATTTTTATCGCATACGCACGAAGGAAAACCAAATAAATTGGCAAAAAATTAATTTTTTAAAAACCGCTACAAATTTTGATTATTTTTATCAAAGTCGTGAATAGAAACGATAAAATTCGAGTATTTTATTTATAATATAAATTCCGAATAAATTTATTAACAGGAAATTGTGGAATTTTCATTTGAAATTTATTTAATAAATACATAAATATTATTGCATTAGTGTACCAAACAACGGTGCATATCGCAATATTATATATATATATATAATATATATATATATATATATATATATATATATACACTGTATGTTTGAAGAGTGTCATTAAACGAAAAACAAAATTATTAATTATTTTAAAGACTGAAATATATATTCCACGTCCTGTTTACGTCTTAAACGTTCGTTACAGGCGACACAGTGACACCGGTGCAATCGCCAGAAGAAAAATATAAAAAATATAATAATATACTGTATATATATATATATATATATATATATATATATATATACTTGATGGAAGGGTTTGTTCTTAAGGAATCGCATTAGAGGGCAAGGAGATGGTACCATGTTTACTGGCAAACGTTTCGGAAAAGTCCATTTTCCATCATCAGTGCTAAAAAATGTAAAACAAATGTAGAAAATAAATAAATATTATGAAGATAAATATATACAAAACTATAGTGATGTAATGCTATAATATTAATAATGTATTTCTATTAAGTATAATGAAAATTAAAAGTATATAAAATATATACAAATGTAAGTCAACAACGAAAATGTACAAAGGTTTAAAAATAAAAAGATGACAAATATTGTAAACAAAATCTTACCAGGTTATTATTATATATTGAATTGATTTGAATAACCTTTATTATTAATAATAAAATAAATACATTGTTTTTTTTACGATTTACAATGAGATAAATAATTGTGAAGCTGGATTATTTATTTTATTTAATTTAGCCCTTAAGCTTTAGGTTTTATTGGCACTTTACTGGGCTTATGATAGAGAGTAATAAACTGACTGTCAAAAAGGTTGGAAATGGGTAAATGTTGCAATATGTATATGGGAATTGTACGAAAGTTAAAATAAGTGATTACAGATTTCGCTTCCTGTTTGTGAGGCAGAGGAGAAGTTATCTAGCTATGTTTAGGTTGAAGGCAGAACTACAGTCATATAGGGATTCAAGGATGCGGAGGTGGTTGGTTTGTGTGCTGAGTTAATAATTTTGAAGTTGGTATGAAACATTCTGGTGGGATATATTACATATGCAGTATATATATATATATATATATATATATATATATACAGGCCCGGATTTAGCTATAGGCGAACTAGGCGATCGCCTAGGGCCTCGCGCCAAAGGGGGCCTCGCTCAAGCCGTTTTGCGTGTTCTGTTCAAGTGATATTAATGATTTAGAACTCTATGAAGAACTTAAAGTACTTTGCAGGTTTATACCTGAGAAAACAGATCTCGGAAATGCCCTTGTTTATATAGTGCAAAAACAACTAAGTGAGATTTATCCGAATGTTATGTTGCACTTCGAATAGTATTAACCATCCCAGTTACTGTTGCTTCGGCTGAAAGAAGTTTCTCGCGTCTTAAACTTATTAAAACATATTTGCGTTCCACCATGTCTCAAGCGAGATTGCAATCATTAGCTATGTTATCAATAGAAAACGATATAACAAATTCATTAGATTATTCTCAATTAATTGAAGAGTTTAGCTCGAAGAAAAGTAGAAAAGGATTGCTGTAATATTCAAGGAGCATCTGAACCAAATATTAAAGCATTAATATTTAGCCTATGTCGATCGCTCACTATTATAAAAAATGAAATGTCAACATCTCTTATACATCACATATGAAAAACGTTTGTATACTATGGAAAGTCATTACCTATAATAATATAAATCTTAGAAATCATTGTCTTATATTTTCGATACAAATCTTGATTCATATTATAATTTATACTTATTTGTATGGTTTATTTATATTTCTTATACAATTTCAATGCGTGATTATTTTGGTTTGGTTTAATTTTTAAGTGCTGGCATAGTTCTGTCTATGCGGGATTCTAATATTGCTGGTATAGTACCGATAATTAAGTCCATATTTTCATATATATAGGCCTAGGGCCTCGCAATTTCTAGATCTGCCTAGGGCCTCGCAACTTCTAGATCCGGCCCTGTGTATATATATATATATATCAAAGCTATTGACTTCTCCTTAGGGAACCGGAGCTTACAGATGAAAAGAAGGATCAACACAACGGCAAACATTTTCATTTATTTGTACATCAGACGTTTCGACAAATCTTTTGTCATCATCAGTGAGTTAAGTCTTAAAACCTTAAAACAAAATTGAAAAGTGAAAGTTACATCAATACAATATTAAGACCATTAAAATTAAAACCTTAAAGCAAAATGAAAATTGCATCAATACAAAATTAAAAACATTTAAATTTCATCACTATAAAAACTAAATTAAATTAAATTTCATCACTATAAAAACTAAAATTAAATTACCTCAATAGGTAAATACACAATGTTTACATCCACCTCCATACTTGGCAAAGTCTAAGAGAACACTAGGTGGTCAAAGGATTAGAAAGGGTATATCTGTGAAACACGGTTGGTTGTCAAAAGAGTCGTAATTTGTAGGATGAGCTATTATTATTAAGGGAGGGTTTGTTTCTATAGATGTACAAAGATTCTAAAATTCGGAGTTCTGTAAGGTTATTGGATCTAGTTAAAATTTCAAACTGAGTTTTGTGAAGGGGATGGTCGTTTTCACAAAACTCAGTTTGAAATTTTAACTAGATCCAATAACCTTACAGAACTCCGAATTTTAGAATCTTTGTACATCTATAGAAACAAACCCTCCCTTAATAATAATAGCTCATCCTACAAATTACGACTCTTTTGACAACCAACCGTGTTTCACAGATATACCCTTTCTAATCCTTTGACCACCTAGTGTTCTCTTAGACTTTGCCAAGTATGGAGGTGGATGTAAACATTGTGTATTTACCTATTGAGGTAATTTAATTTTAGTTTTTATAGTGATGAAATTTAATTTAATTTTAGTTTTTATAGTGATGAAATTTAAATGTTTTTAATTTTGTATTGATGCAATTTTCATTTTGCTTTAAGGTTTTAATTTTAATGGTCTTAATATTGTATTGATGTAACTTTCACTTTTCAATTTTGTTTTAAGGTTTTAAGACTTAACTCACTGATGATGACAAAAGATTTGTCGAAACGTCTGATGTACAAATAAATGAAAATGTTTGCCGTTGTGTTGATCCTTCTTTTCATATATATATATATATATATATAAGCAAACAACCATGGGGAAAAGGAAAAAGAAACACGAAATCCGAGCGCTTTCGTGATATATTCACATCTTCAGGGAAAAACAAGTACCGTATTTCCCGGCGTATAATGCGCACCCTAATTTTAACGAGTTAATTTTAACGCAGGGTGATTTTTGGAGTATTTTGGGGGAAAAAAAGTGCGTGTTATACGCCGGGAAATACAGTAATTCCTATTACTTGTTTTCCCTGAAGATGTGAATATATCACGAAAGCGCTCGGATTTCGTGTTTCTTTTTCCTTTTCCCTGTGGTTGTTTGCTTATTAATAAGATCACGTGTTATTCTGTGTTTTACTGCATATATATATATATATATAATATATATATAAACTGCATATTGTGCACAGAACATCGCTCCGTCCATACGCTCATTTCAGGATACGAGCAGCTCGTAGCAGTATTGCTGAGTAAACAGGGGATCAGCGTATGCTGACGCCTCCGTACGTAGTTCATCACCACTAAAAGCAACTGTGTTCTCTGTTATCATAGTTCAAAGATTATTCAAATCAGCATCATTCGTGTTTTATACAAGTTTTGTCAGTTTGTATTGTAGACATTTCTATTTGTTATCAGTCCCGGTGCATGATTCTTCAGGAGCAAGATAGACCATTTTATATATATACACACACACACACATATAATATATATATATATATATATACACACACACACACACACACACACATATATATATATATATATATATATATATATATATATATATACCGTATATATGTGGTGTGTGTGTGTGTGTGAGGCAACAAGCTTGACCTTCGTGAAGTGAGGAATCATCGCATACTGTTTATGTAATATATATATATATATATATATTATATTATATATATATATATATATATATATATATATATAATATATATATATATATATATATGTTACACACAGATCGTGCATGGAACAAGGAACTCCTCTGGGAAAATTAAATCCACTATAGTCTAAATAAGTAATGGTAAATGACAAACACTATAGTATTTTCTTTTTCATGATGTTAACCCCACGTGGACAACGGGTCACTCGCAAAGAGGCCCCAAAATATAGTTCCCCCATCAGCAATCTGTCAGGTAGATAGGATCCAGCTTTGGGACAGGATCTAGGGTTTAGGGATCCTATCTGCTTGGCAGATAGCTGGTGAGGGAAGCTACATTTTAGGGCCTCTTTGCGAGTAACTCGTTCGTTACCCACGTTGGGCTTTAATCATGAAAAAGGAAAAAAACTATGGTATTTGTCATTTACCATTACTTATTCGGACTATAGTGGATTTAATTTTCCCAGAAGAGTTCCTTGTTCCACGCACGGTTCCATGTGTAAATTTATGTGTCATGATAATTTTGTGTTAAACTTTATGCAGCAAATATATTTTACTTAAATCTTTTGAAATTTATTTTTTTACAATGTTTTAATTCTTTAACAATAGTTACCTTTCAATTAATTTTTAGCTCTGCTTTATCTTACAAACAACATTATGAAGCGGAGTTCCAAGCTAAGTGGATCACCGTATAGAAAAAGTTACAAAATTTCTATGGACGTCCATCAAAATTTTTTTAACTTTTTTTGACTGAGATATTAGAAATTTGATACAGTATTTGTATTGTTCGAATGTTAACTTGATTAAAAATTAAAAGATTGTTTATTTTTTGAGAAATTGAAAAATATATTTTTAAAATTTTTTTTTGTTAAACGTTTAAAGGTCCATTATTATGTATCTTGTTTTCTACGTCTCGTTCGGGTACTGAGGAGGGGGCGCACTCATATACTTCGTCCCGAGCGCAATTTAGTCTTACTACGCCCCTGAGGTCCATACTATTAGCAATAATAGTTATCATAGTCTCTCCCACCCAAATCCCCACCCCCACTGTCACCTCAATTAAGAAAAACAAACTTAATAATAGAGATTTTAGAAATACAACCTTTCAATTTTGGGGGGTCTTCAACTGATCCTCATGAAGACACCCACACTCGCACGTTTGGCCAAAACGTGCGAGTGTGGGTGTGCCTCAAGAGTCACCTGAGCCCGAGCGGAAGTAGGGTGGGTGGCGGCCAAACCCCACCCGATACTAGCAGCTGGGAGCGAACTCAGAGCCTCACCGCCCATAGCCAGACACCGTAACCACTGAGGACGTTCAAAAAATAGGAATAAATCTAGATTTCTGCAATTTGGTTTCCGAGGATTGATTCTATGGTGGATTTTAAAATATTGCTAATATTCTGCGTACACGTAGTTTGTCGGCCAACAGAGTTTTTACAAAGTCGAAAGCCACGCCCATTTCACACGTGATACCAATCAAGGTGAGTTTTATGCTATGCCCGGACTAGGCGTACGCTAGGTTAGGTGGTAGTTACAAGATTAATTAGCGATTTACCGCATCATAGCTGTGGCTTTCAATTTCACCAAGAAGCATGTCCCCACAAAACTACTTATTTACAAAAATATTTAATTTCTATAATTAATATAAGGAATGTTCAGGTTTCATTTAGAAGTACGGTATCATACATTTTTCAAGACTATTTCTTCTTTCATCTTCTGTGTAATAATAATAATAATAATAATAATAATAATACTGTAAATAAAAAACAAAAATTATTTGAAAATAGACATTTAGAAACTGTACTAAATATTAAAGTCATAAATTAGTTAAAAGTAACAATATATATATATATATATATATATATATAATTGGATGCAAGTAATTGAATTTCCGGTCGCTAATTACGTTTTGAGTAATTACAGTAATTAGGATATTTTCCGTTTGGGGGCTAGCAGCGAATTTTAATGAAAATCGGTATACTAATGTAGTTTTGGTCACTGATTTCAAAAATTACGTTCTTTTTTTTTTGAGAGGTGAAACAAACATTTTAGAGCGCTTTAAATAATTAATATGTATTTCTAACGAAAATATCATGACTTAACCTACCCAATCGTCAAGGGCGTACAGTTGACCTAACCGGGCATTCAAATGACCTAACCTGGCATTCAATTGACCTAACCGGGCATTCAGTTGACCTAACTGGGTATTAATTCTTGATTTTTATCTGCTACTTTTACAGATCTGCCGGGATCCTTCAAAAAAACGTATTCTTCGTAAAGTTGCACTTTTTACCGTTTGACTGACGCTTTTGGCAACGAAAGAACTGGGTATTTTTATCAAAGGAACACACTTTCCCACACTTAGAGCACTTTTTCATAAACAGTAGCAGTTTGTGACTCTGGCTAAATTTAACACAATCCTCTGTAACTAGTTTAAGCTAGTTAAAACACATATTAATTATTTAAAGTGCTCTAACATGTTTGTTTTTCATTTCTCAAAAAAAAAAAAGAAGTTATTTTTGAAATCAGTGACCAAAACTACATTAGTATACCGATTTTCATTAAAATTCGCTGCTAGCCCCCAAACGGAAAGGACCCATTAATTATTCATTTTAATTACTTCGAAAGTGTTGTAATTGTAACAATATAGTTAAGTACAATCTTAACGCAAGTGTACTTAAAACGTAATTACAATTACCGTACTTTCTTATGTTATACTATTATATTTGTGTACATGTCATCTGCCAATAAGCCATAAAAATTTGTAGGCAGGCATAAAATAATTTAATGGACATTTTTATACATTTATCTTTGTTATATTTATTTCATATTCTTTATACATGTATAAATAAAATTAGAAATAAATAAATAGATAAATAAGAGAACGCGCTCATTTTAAATTAGCCTACGTAAAAATTATTTACTTTTCTATGAAATACACGACATACTAAAGAAAACGACTTTTAAGACATTAACAGGAGCAAAATCTTTATTTTTTTTAAAATTATTTTCTGAATTTATTATAAATCATTTTACAATACAAATCGGAATGCACAAATATAAGCAAGTGCAAGAATGTTATAGGCTTTATTACATTTTGGCATTTCGCAAGTAAAATACATTTTTATATTGTTGTTACTGTCAGGGCGGCGTTAGTCATTTGGGGGCCTCCTGCAAAACGCCACAGGGGGCCCCTATCGTAGCGTAAACAAATTTCTTTTTGTGATTAGACTTACGATAAACACTCTCCCTCCCAACACAAATTCACAAACGCAAATAGGTAGTTTGTTATGGCTCTTTATATATCTTCAACCGAAATTACACCACAGTACCCTGAGGCAACTACTCAATCTGGGTCCGAAAAGAGAAATAGTTTAAAAAAAGCATTAACTTCCAAAAATTTTGCTCTAATGCACTGCAACTTCCTGGTTACATCCCACAATTACCGAACACACATTGAGACAAAAAGCTCTGCAAACACAACCCTAAATTTGAATGTACAGTAAATCTTCATACAACAACGACGAGTTATTATTACATTAAATTAAGTTAGGCTAGCTAGGTTAGGCTAGGTTAAGATAGGCTATGTTATGTTACCAAAGCTGGGCACAAACCGTTAATCCGTTAATCGTTAATTAACGAAGTTAACTTTTTCGTTAACGATTTAACTTTTAAGTTAACTTTGAAAATCATTATCGGACTAATTAACTTCCGTTACATTTAACTTCCGTTAACTCAAGTCCGTTAACCCAAAAAATTCATAAATAAACAAGATCCAGGGGGAGGAACAAGCCTACCTTGGGACTCTGCTGCCAACAGTTGCTGCGACAATCTTCAGGCTTAAGGACTTGAAGTCCAAGGGCCTCGTTCTACTGCAGCGCCTTGGTCGACGCACTTTTGGCAGGCATCGACAAAAGGTTTGGGCCCCTCCTGGAGGATGACGAATGCAGCAGCTGGCTGCTGCCTTCCATCCCAGGTTTCGCCTCATCTGGTTGGACAAGTATGACAACACCAAGGTCGCCAGGGTGAGGAAAAGCATGGAGGGTACAGTCGAGGAGGCATGAAGCATCAGTCCAACGAAGTGGGCAGCAACAGTGGAGGCAGCAACAACGAGGAGGAGGAGGAGGAGGAGGATGACTTCTTCAGTGCTGTCATCCAGACAAAAGAGAGCAGCAGAAGCCACAGGTCACTCAAGGGCAAGGCCCAGAACTTGGTCAAGACCTGGCTGGAGACCAACTCCAAGGACTTGCTGGCAGATGCTGCCTTCTTGGGTGAGCAAGTGTTGGTGGACTTGTTCATCAAGTTCAACACAGCCATCCCCTCCATTGCTGCAGTGGAGCGTTTGTTCTCTATGGGCAAGGACATCCTGAGGGCCAAGAGATCATCCCTGTCTGATGAAAACTTTGATATGCTAATTTTCATGAAGGGCAACATGCATCTCATGGACAAAATGGAGAACGAGAAGAAGAGGGAAAATTAAATTATATATATATTGTGTTTTTCATTTTTTTTATAATAAAAGTTAACGTTAACGGTTTATCGGTAACTTCCGTTACATGTTTAACGAATTAACGGATTAACGGTTAACGAAGTTAACTTTTTGGTTAACGGATTAGCGGTTAACGAAGTTAACTTTTTGGTTAACGGTGCCCACCACTGTATGTTACGTCAGTTTACGTTAGTTTTTTAGAAAAATCCTCCAGCGACGCCTTCCGCTCGACATGTACGACAAAGTTTAAACTAAAATTAAAGTTTTTACTAAAATTAACGCGAGAATTCTTAAATCTTTTCCTTTATAGCACTCCCAATTTCTTCTCCTTGACAGTTGGTAGGTTAAGTCGTGATATTTTCGTTAAAACTAACGAAAATATCACAACTTAACCTAACCAATCGTCAAGGGTGTACGGGTGACCTAATCGGGCATTCAGTTAACCTAAAAGAACAATGGAGATGCTATAAAAAAAACCAGTAAAACAATGGGGGGTTGCTATAAAGGAAAAGATCCGATTTTTGTTTCTAAAACTCTTTAGGCGCGAGAATTTTTCATATTGAGTGAGACTTTCACAATTTGGAAAGCGAGAATTTTGCCAAAAATGTGAGCGTCGCGCGAGGATTTTGCAAATTCTATAGTCTGGTCTATCATGTTCTAAATAGGTCCGTGTCAGAATAAGGATAAATTCCTTTACTGTACTGTAAAATCCGAGCCAACGACATCTAACCCACGTCGTATACAATCAATAAATTATTGTGGGTTAGATTAAGTTTGTTAGCTTACGCTAGGTTAGGTTAGGTTAAGTTTGATTAAGTTGGTTTTTGTCGTGTCGATGTTATGTAACTTCGACCAAATCGGTAAAGCGAAAATTAAAATGAAATAAAATTACTGATAAAAGAAAACCTCGTAACTATATTCTGGGTAATAAGAGACGACAACCACGCCTATTTTGTAATTCACTTATTCAATTTACGCCTTTTTCATCATTTTAACTCACTATAAATAATTTTTATACTGTGCATTAACTGAAAAGATTTGTCAAATAAATTCATTTTACCAATAAAGCATAAAATTTGATTGCAAATGGTAGTTTTATGCTCTACATTTTTCAGAAAATATTTTACTAATTAATTTTTATATATTTCTCGTTAAATTTCTTTTCCCTTTTATGTTTATAAATAGAAAAATAAAATAATTTGAAATATGAATTTTAATTATTATATTTTGCTTCGATCCTGATTTATTTTTAAATTAAAAGAAATCTTATAACCCTCAATTATGCCAAATCTCCGGCGGCCATCGCCAACAGCGGCACCCTCTCTTGACTCTAGTGTCAATCGTCTAGAGAAGCGCTCTCTCTCTCTCTTCTTCTTCTCCAATTGAGGAGAAAAAACAAAACAGTCATTTGAAACACTTACAAATATTATAATATAAAGAGTTCAACGCGACTTGCGGAGACGCGACTACCTTTTGTATACGAGAGAGATAAAGCACGCATTCCGTTTGTTCCACACTTCCCGAGAGGAGTTTCCGTAAAAAGATTTGATGGACACTCAAAAAAATTTTTTAAATAATAAAAAAGAGTCTCTGAATGATGAAAGCACTATGAAGATTTTGTATTTAAAGATCCTCCAACTCAAAGTGTCCTAAACGAAAGTTTGGCTGTTTTTTATTAAAAAGAAAAATAGAATGAGTTCTCCCGAACACTCTTCGTGTTCTTCTTGTTCTTCTTCTTCTTGTTCTGCTACTTCTGTTTCTTCGTCAGGAAAAACTAGTTGAAAAGAGATTAGTGTTGCAGGTATAACATGTTAAAATGTTTATATATTTTTAATAATTAGTGACAAAAGGAGTTTTATATATATATATATATATATATATATATATATCACACACACACACACACACACACGGGAGTCAAGCACGAACATTTTTTTTTTCCTCCTTTTGACCCCTTCTCAAAACCACTCTCCTTTATCCCCTGACGTGACCTCTCCTTTCTCGAACAAGGGGTCGGGGCTGTTTCAGGGGGTCCTGATAGGAATTTCAATCTCTCCTGAAGAAGTTGCGTGATGGGTGTCCACTCGAGTGAGATTGAAACTCATCTTTGATGACAACTCACGAATTTTCTTCATTTGACCTGCTTCGTTGGAGGTCCTCTCATAGTATATATATATATATATATATAATTATATATATATATATATATATAATATATATATATATATATATATATATATTATATATATATATATATATATATATAACTTGCATGTTTCATCAAAATACACGGTTTTTATTTTTTAATAATATTTCTTGAACTTCTTTATTATATAAAAAATTTATACTCACTATTTGGAAAGAATGTCATCGTGTTTATGTGTGTGTGTGTGACAAGACGCGGTTATTAAGAGAATAAATACTGTATGTACCTCTGTCATCTCAAACTTGTAAACGGACGAACACTTAATCAAAATATTTTTCCTTAAAATATAACCTACCGCACGCAGACCTTTCCTGCCTCTGACGAAATGCCTATATATATATATATATTCGTGGTGGCATTGGGTATTGATGCCGTAAGAGGGTATTAAGACATGTTTTATGGATCTACGAGGAGCGTTAATGACGGGAGGTACACCACGTGTAAAGGAAGAGGACGACAGCTCTATTTTCCGACCGCTTAGAATGAGACATTGAACGGTGACAAGAATCATTCAATTTCCCCTGCCCTCCCATCTCCCCTCCCCACCCCAACACACCCCTACAAGAATCCAACGACACCCAAGAACACCCCACAAAACGGGTCTGTAAAGAGAATTCGTTCCGGCCTCCATATTTCATGTCGACACAGACTCACTATCGAATTAGTACCGTAATAATAATTCTATACCGTCTCTCTCTCTCTCTCTGTTCTTCTCCGTTTCTCTTCTTCTTCTTCTTTTTCTTCTTCGCCTTCTTCTTCTTTAATGTATGTATGAGTTTGGGAATAGGATAGGCCACCCAAGAACCGCCGATTTTTCACGTTTAAACACGCTCAAAAGTAAATTTGCGCGGCGTCCCCCTTTTTGACCGAGTTTGAAAATGAAGGTAGGGAGAGACTCGTTCCGGGTGTATAAAGTGTGTAGCCCGATCAGCTTTCAGCGAGTTCGGTTACACCTGGAATGTGTGTGTGTATATATATATATATATATAGAGCTTTGTGTCTAATGCTTATAGAAATAAAATATATAGAAGCTCCTGCAGTTATTCTCCCTTGCAAACCCATATTCGTTTGCGTTAAACCGTAGAGAGAATAGATTAGAAAGGATAAGTAGATATAGGTGTCGCTTGTATATTTATTTTGATCTTTGTTCTGCTTTAGCTTTGGAACGTACAAAAGGTGTCGCGGTTATAATATTGTAGAAGTTCAATTGATTCCTGAACGTAATGCCAAAATGACGACAAAGTTTAATCTTTTTTTGTACAGTAGTCGACAATAATATCGTCATTATATCGGTAGTCACACCTTGTGTTTATTTTGTTTGTTTATTTCAAATTCGTTTTTCTTTTGTTTTTGTCTTTTTTAGGGGGGGTGGGGATTAAATTCAAAACATTTATTGTTTATATTCATCGAATAAATACTGAGGATCGGCTTGCTGATCTCTCTCTCTCTCTCTCTCTCTCTCTCTCTCTCTCTTTCTCTCTCTCTGTCTATATATATATATATAGTAAAGAACTACAGAAATTACCATTCTTCCAAAAATAATGGCGCTGTCCTCAAATTTAATTAATTTTTACGTACGAATTAACTCGTATTCAACTTAACTGAAATATAATAAAAAGTACGATCAAATTTTGGAGTGACGACAAAAGTGGGATAACGAATTTCACTGACGAAAAAGAAATTACAAAAGTAAATAGATATACGACGATGATTGTCTTGAACAACAAACCGCAAAGCTCATGATCAATGGAATGCCATAACGTGCGTCAACTTTTTACATAATGAAAAAGGGGTAAATCAACACCAATTAAGCGTATAATTCATTCAATAAATTTATTATTATTTATAGATTTTTATTATCATATAAAAAAACTATGGAAAACCAAATATGTCTATTTACTTTTGTCAACCGTCTGTATAGGCTAGCTCCCCCCCCCCTCCCGCTACTCTAAAAATAAATGAAGTAAGAAAGAGAAAGAGAAAAAAAATACACATTCAGAATACTAAAAACTCTTTGTTAAATCTCTAGGAGCGCTCCATTTTTCAATATTAAGCATACACTCATAAAACATATACCATTTGAAAGCTCACATTTTTCCGAGTCTAAAAATGTAGTAATCCAAAAGTATCAAAAATAGCAAATAAAAAGTAACTAGGTTTAAATATAAAACCCTATACCGATCAATTTGTGATGCGTGATCTTTACGGGGGCTTCGCCCCCGTACCCCCGAGACCTAAATTATACAAATGATAATGTAATAAAATATTCATGTTAGGTTAGGTTAGCGTAACAATTACCAAAAAAACCATCTTACAACACAGACTGAAGATTTATAAGTTTATAACTTAGCCAACCTTTATAATGTAGTTAATGACGTCACGCGTCAAACAATTAATTAAATCTAGTTACTTTTTATTTGCTATTGATACTTTTGGATTACTACATTTTTAGACTCGGAAACATGTGAGCTTTCAAATGGTATATATTTTATGAGTGTATGTTTAATATTGAAAAATGGAGCGCTCCTAGAGATTATCCAAATCTTTTATCAATATTCTCTTACCAGAATCTCGGAGCAAGTGTAGTTTACGTCCCCCTGTGGTGCCTAGTGTAGCTTACGTTCCCCTACATTATCCTAGTGTAGTTTACGCCCCCCTGTGGTGCCTAGTGTAGTTTACGTTCCCCTACATTATCCTAGTGTAGTTTGGTTTCCCCAACTTTGTCTGCGTATACCTAATCAAATAAAACGTTAAAACTAACGAAAATATTACGACTTAACCTAACCAATTGTCAATTTATTATATATATATATATATATATATATTATATATATATATATATATATATATATACAGTATATATAAATTGACGATTGGTTAGGTTAAGTCGTAATATTTTCGTTAGTTTTAACGTTTTATTTGATGGATTCATTTAAAAAATGTCTCCTAAAGATCCTAGTGTAGTTTACGTTCCCAACTTTGACGTAGTGTAGTTTGTGTCCCCTTTTGTGTCAGGGGGACGTAAACTACACTTGCTCCCAAAAAAATATTAATATATATAAAATGTATAAAATAAGTACATATAAAATAAGAATTGAGGGGGTGAGAGGGATGGCATCCCCCTTGTTAACTACCCTACCCATCCTCACTACCATCCCCCTTGTTAAAATTTTACAATTCGACCACTGCCTATACCTGGACAGTGCATTTTTTAACCTAGTGCCTGGGCGACATAAATGTCGCCCAGTCAAGGAAATTGGTCGCCTAGTGAATGACATTTTAAGGTAGTGGGCGACAAAGATTTTTCAACTTTTGTTACCAAAAGGCCTAATTTTGTGCCCTTATACCCAAAGTTGTTCCTAGTGTACTTTACGTTCCCCAACTTTGACGTAGTGTAGTTTGTGTGCCCTTTTGGGTCAGGGGGACGTAAACTACATTTGCTCCAGAATCTCTTTTACCAATAATCTCTTCCCAGAAAGAGATGTAAAGTAAATATCCCACGCAATATTTTCAATATAAAATATACAGAGTGTCTCAGAAGTCTGGACCATAGGGAAAATAGACATTATATTTTTAAAGTGAAACAAACGCATTTCTAATGTCAGTTCTACATATTTCAGGAAAGAAAATACCCCCTGATGGCTCAGCATACCAATCGAGAGAATGTGGAACTGGTATTGCTACATGTTTCCGGAAAAAGCCAGAGGGAGGCATGTCAGTTATTTCACGAACATGCCTTCCTCTGGCTTTCTCCGGAAACATGTAGCAATAGCAGTTCCACCTTCTCTCGATTGATATACTGAGCTATGAGGGTATTTTCTTTCCTGAAATATGTAAAACTGACATTAAAAATGCGTTTGTTTCACTTTAAAAATATAATGTCTATTTTCTCTACGAGTTCAGACTTCTGGTACACCCCGTACAAGCAGCAAATTTGGAGTATTTGATGTAATTTATTCAATTCAGTCCTCAAACATTTTGGCCTTACAAGATTCTCACATTAATTAAAAGGTTAAAAACATATTAATTAATTTAATTAAAATTAATTAGAACAATTAAATAAATTAAAAATTATTAGAACAAATATGATTAAAATAGAATAGCCATTTTAATCTATATTAAATACAGGTATGACTGATTTTAGTACAAAGATCAGTCATCACATATACAAAAGAGTTTTAAATTTTATCGACGAGAGATATTTTAGGGTTGATTAAGTTATTAGGTTAAGTTAGTTTAAGTTAAGTTAGTTGAGGTTAGTTTAAGTTAGGTTAGGTTATACTAATAGAATGTTGAAGAAATTTTCCATCGATAAAATATGTATAAATTTGACAAAAACAATCCAAACACGAGATATAATGGATACGCATAACGCATATATAACCTTGGTTTTGCTTCCGCCCGAATTGTTCATTTTGACGAAGGTCAAGCTTGTCACTCCACCTTAGACCTACAGTTTAACGTAGACTCCGAAACACGCCCCATCTTAACCACTAGACTACTAGTCCAGTCTACCAAACAATTTTTATTGTGTGGAAGGATGAACAGTTGGGTTTATATATATATATGTGTGTGTGTGTGTGTGTGTGTGTGTGTGTGTGTGAGGTGCGATGATGATGTCTGTTTGTTCATTTACACAAGACTAAACGAATATGGTAATCTGCACCAAATGGTATACTCATTAAAGCAGTGTTTTCCAAACTTTATGTTACGACGACCCCCTAACTCCCCAAAATTATGGTTGCGCCCCCCCCCCATTAATTATCAATGATTCAACTAAATAAAATGGCATGTACAATTATTCGTACTTGTATTATCAATCAGATTTTTGAAGGTAACCAAAAAAAGCATCCCTAGCCAACAGTACGCGCCCCCTCCAGGTGGGCGCGCCCCACAGTTTGGAAACCACTGCATTAAAGGAAAGCCAGGGAATGTTTTAGTAACACACCTGCCCCTCCCAGTCGCCTCCCCTGGTCCCCCCCCCTCCCAAACGGCTAGGCTACGCCAAAATGGCTATAGTAATCTGTATCAAATTTAGTATACACATTAAAGAACCAAGGAAAGTTTTAGTAAAACCCGTGCTCCTTAATACCCACGGATATAGTCACTCTAAGTACGCATATAGGAGGCTAATGAAGTGTGTTTTGGTATATATATTCCGATTTGATTTTTTATAATATATATATATATATACAGTAGACCCTCGCCGTTCGCGGGTTTTTTATTAGCGGATTTGCTTATTCGCGGTCAATTTATTGTGGCAACCCCTCGCAGATCGCGGCCCAAGCGCTTGACTGACTATTCGCGGGTCGCAGCTAACAAAATAGTTCACGCGAAAGAATACAGGCGCCATTTTATCTCCCACGTAGCGTCAGTCTCCCACGCCTGCCAGCGTCCAGCAAGGTTGTTTCGTGTATCTCATAATTTTATTTACTATTTCAAGTGCCCTTACTAACTTTTTGATCATGGCATCTAAGAAAATTATATCCATTCAACATCATCATCATCATCATCATTCACTCGAAACTTTTAGACTTGCATTCACTCGAAACTAGGAGATTAAGGGGGGAGCTTATTGAAGTTTTCAAAATCGTTAATAACATTGATAACGTAAATTTTGATAAACTGTTCACTTTCAATAATAGCAATACTCGTAATAACGGATTTAAGTTGCGTCGCAGACGTTTCATTACTAATATCGCTAAAAACTTCTTTACGTTTAAAGTAATTGATAAATGGAATAATCTTCCCGCGTCAGTCGTTCACTCTACCAGCGTTAATATGTTTAAGAACCGTTTAGATAGGCATTTTAAAAATATTAACGTTGTTTAAAATAAAAAAAACAATTAGTAACAGGAGCTCTGGGGGTGGTAATCGAGGATGAGTCTGTTGACGATTAATGCCAGCTTGTGACATGCCAGCGTGTGATGCCAGCAATAAAATAAAATAAAAAAAATTCGACTAACAAGAATGTAGATGTAGCTCGTAGAGTAAACTAACCCACTTTTTGTTTAACGTTACCTACTTTTTTTTTTCTTATCCTCTCCATTCTTGCATGTCTGTAACTCTCTTTACTTGCATGTCTGTAGTTTGCATGGTATGACAGTGAGTTAAGACTGTATTTGCATGGTTTGTAAGTGTTCTTATTTTACTTCTTTTCATCTTTCACCCCTCTCCTATTCTCTCCGACTATTTTTCTGACTTGTCGGCAGTGGCCGGCGGATGATGATGGTGAGTCTTTTTCTCTTTTTCTGAATGAATGTTAACCCATGAGTGATAGGTGTCGCTACTTACTTAACCCCTTATTTTCTTCTCTTAACCCCCTACTCTTTCCTTTCTCTCGGGCTAACCTTAGAGTGGATCTTAGGGACTTTGTTAGCCTTGTTAGCCTTTGTTAGACTTTGTTAGATCTGTAGATCATCATCATCAATTCATCTAATCGTCATCAACATCGCCGCATCATCGTCATCTTTGCATCAAGTTTATTATCATTACAGTATTACATGTATGTACAGTTTATTAAAAGGGTGTTGTTTTCTTTTTATTGTAGCTATTTTTGTTCTTAATAACCCATGCTTTTTCAGTAAAGTATTTACCACAAAAACAAGACACAAACTCGTGTATGCAGGGTGACACAAAAGTCAGGAACCATAGGCACAGAAATTGACAATAGATGAACGGATGGCGATAGTTTTAATGTGTGCAAGACGTGGTAACACACATCGATCAGTTGCTACTGCTTTTAATGACAAACACCCTGAGAGGCCGCCAGTTGTTCAGGCATCACTTAGAAAACTGTTCACTCGCTTCAAAGAAACGGGAAGTGTTTCATGATCGGCCGCGTAGTGGCCGGCCAAAAAGTTTACCCGATGCAGCAACATTACTAACGGTACTCAATCACCTCGAAAACAGCCCACGTAAGTCCTTAAGAAAGTTATCCCAGGAAACGGGTGTCTCCAGAAGATCCATTCAACGAATTCTTACAACAAATCGTTTCCACCCCTACAAAGTCCAACTCGTTCAGGAACTGCACGGTGACGACACAGACCGTCGTGTAGAGTTCTGCCAGTGGTTTCTACAACATCGACAGCTTCAACGAAGGATCATGTTCAGTGACGAAGCGATATTTCACCTCAGCGGTCGTGTCAATAGGCATAATGCACGCTATTGGGCAAATGAGAACCCCCACTGGATGGAGAAAGGACATGTGCAGTTCGATCCACGAATTATGGTGTGGGCTGCGCTCTGGGGCGATCGGTTAATTGGTCCGTACTTTTCGCCGGCAATGTAACAGGTGAAACATATCTGCATGTGCTGCAAACATTTCTAATGCCCATACTGGACGACATTCCATTGGCAGAACGGGCGGAGATGTGGTTTCAGCAGGCTGGTGCGTGCACCACCACATTTCGCAACCATCGTCCGGAGCTCTTTAGATGAAACATTCCCAAGCAAGTGGATCGGACGGCGAGGGCCCGTCGAATGGTCATTTAGGTCTCCAGACCTCACGCCTCTTGACTTTTTCTCGTGGGGACCATCTCAAGTCGGTAGTGTATGCTGATCGACCCAGAACCATACGTTCTCTAAAGGATAAAATCACATCCGAGTGTGCCAAAATCAGTATCAATGTGTAAAGGAATGTTCAAACATCATGCATTCAACGCGTCAGAAAGTGTCTCCAAGTGGAAGGCCACCAATTCGAACATTTATTATAATTTAATAAAATGTGCAGAGGGTTCCTGACTTTTGCGCCACCCTGTATAAAGAGTAAAATATGGCAGAAAGGGTACAAATTTTTAGACTTGAAATACCTAACCCCATTTTCCTCATAAGCCTTTAAGTTTGCGTATCGTGGATTTACCGTTCGCGGCGAAATCCAAAAACGTAACCTCAGCGAACGGTGAAGGTCTACTGTGTGTATATACAGAGCTGGGCAATAAATACATTGAATGTATTTAAATACTAAATATTAAATACATGGGAGAAATGTATTTAAATACTAAATACTAAATACATTTACGAATGTATTTAGATACTAAATACAAAATACATCAATTGTATTTAAATACATTTGTAAATACATTTTAAATACATACATACATACTTCAGATGAGTGTACAGATTCGTTGTAGCATTGCTTGCAGCAGAGACTTCGTGTTTACACAGCAAGCAGGTGCACTTACATTATTACCGTCTTTAGATTTAATTTTAAAGTAATTTCCATCAAACAGAGGGTGCACTAAATTGTTATCTGCAGATATATCACTGTTTGATTCACCGGATTTGCTTGTTGAAGCCATGACACGCACATGATAAAGAAATCAACCGCTTTCGACTAAGAGTGGCACACAACTGATTGAACTGACACGTTGAAACATGAACCATGCTGTACTACACTGTCGACGCGTCGTACTGTGCTAGTACAGAACGTGTATTAAACCAGTAAAAGTATTTACATTTTTATATTTTGAGTATTTAAATACATCGTATTTAAATACATCGTATTTAAATACTCATTAAAGTATTTAAATACTATATTTAAATACATGAAAAACAATGTATTTATAAATAGTTCTAAATACACAAATGTATTTAAATACGTATTTAAATACAAATGTATTTAAATACTGCCCAGCTCTGTGTGTATATATATATATAATATATATATATATATATATATATATATATATATATATATATATATACAGTGGAACCTTGCTTAACGAGCATAATTCGTTCCCGAATTGTGCTCGTTATGCAAAATGCTCGTTATGCAAAATGCTCGTTAAACAAGGCAATTTTTTCCATAGGAATCAATGTAAAATATGATAATGCGTTCCATGCTTAAAAAATACTTAAAATAATATTTATAATGATATTTAAAGGCGTTTTTTAAATTATTATTGCATGAAATGAAAAGATTTTAATAAAAATTAACCCAAAAGAGAATGTAAATAATTAGTAAACGGTGAAATTTATAAATAACTTACGAAGAGAGCAGGTGCTCCTGACGCACGCAAAGGAAATGAAGAGACAGGGGAGGAGGAGAGGGTTATTGAGGGGAAGGAGGAGAATCGTCTTCGTTCAATGCAATAACATTCTCGACGAGCTCACAGTCACTAGCTTTAAATTTTTTAGAGGCACTTTCACTTTCTTTTGGATCCTTTTTCACGAGGAAACTGTCTAGAGTCATTTGTTTTTGTCTACGCTTTAAATTTTGACGAAAATGCGTGATAACATTATCATTAAATAAATTTGTAGATCGCATAGTCACTGCCTTATTAGGATGATGCTTTTCAACGTATGATACAACAGATTCCCAAGATCTCAGCATCTCCCTTATTGCACTGGAGGGTTGTTGTTCTGCTACGGGCGTTTCTTCGTCCTCCCCTGACAAATTCTCCCCCACAATTTCTTGCTCGTTAAGCAAAGTGTCGCTCGTTATGCAAGGTAATTTTCCCCCATTCTTTTGGCTCGTTATACGAATTTCTCGTTATACGAGGCACTCGTTAAGCAAGGTTCCACTGTGTATATATATATATATATATATAAAAACAGACGAGAATTATGGAGTCCTTAATATGTAGACAAAAGCCAAAGTTAAATGACTGTAATTCTGCGTATAAATTAAATGTGTGTGTATACACACACACACACACACACACACATAGTGAGACCTTTAAAAGAAAAGACAGGAATATACGGTAGTGATTCCTTGTTGAAAACACTGATCATACCCAAGTCGGAGTATTGCTCAGTCTTAATATCCCCGTATATATACTATATAGAGGTATTAGTGAACAAGGAAGGATTCAGAGAAGCTTCTCAGCCAAGATCAATGGCTGCAAATAACTAAATTACTGGGAAAGGTTAAGTGAATTAAATTTATATTCGCTGGAAAGAAGAAGAAAAAAAGAGGTACACCATTATTTACACGTGAAAAAAGTAGAGAAACTAGTCCTTAATCTTACTTTAAACCGTATAACCACTCAAACAACGTGGAAAAATAGGAAAGGAAGAATGTGTCGTGTTCTCAAACTGAAGGATAGACAGGAAACATCCTCAACCCTAAAGGAAAATAGCTTTGTTTGAGAGGACCAAGACTGTTCAACCAGCTGCCCAAGGAAATACGAAACACGACTAGTGTAGTGGCAGAAATCTTCAAAACAAGAGTAGACGCCTGACTCAGAACAATACCAGATGAGCCGGGAATACCTGGCTATATGAAGTGGAGAGCGCAGGAAACCAACTCTTTAATTCACCAGGCCAACTCGAGAGGAGGGGCAAGAAGCCTGACCTCCGTGAAATGAGGAATCATCGCACTGAACACCTGAAACACACACACACACACACGTTTAAATCTGTATATAATAAAGTATTCCTTTTTATTATTAATCCTGAAAACGTTTGAATGAAACAGAAAGCGAAGAGGAGTCAATTTATTTGACTATTTGTCGATTAGTTAAGTCGATTAAATGCATCCTTCGTAACAGAAAATAAAAAGTGGTCTTGATTTATTTATGTAGTCAATACCTGAAATTCTAAGACGGCAAATTCTATAACTTGACTTTCTATACAAGTTTAATATAATACAAGTTGTCAAAGAGGATACAGAATGCGCGGTGTATATATATATATATTATATAATACACTGTATATAGTAATTAAGGAAAACTTGTATACAATACTTAAATAATGGATTAGAAATTTAAGCCTGCTTAACTGTAACTCATTATATATATTTATATATATATATATACAGGGTGGGCGGAAAGTAGCTCCCTATTTTTGATTGGTAAAAAAATATGTATATTATCCATTTATTTCAGAAGAAATAATATGAAAAGGTAGGCATACATGGTAGGTTTTCTCTAAAATTCATGTGGGCTCCAACTCTTTCCACCAGCTTCTGGAGCCGCCCAGGAATGGCGTCCACTGACTTTAGCAGGAACTCCGGCGGGATGGAGGACATGACTTCCCGAATTCGGTCCTCCAGTTCTTCCAATGTCCTCGGTTTGGTGCGGTAGACTTCTTCCTTTACCCACCCCCAAAGAAGAAGTCGCACGGTTACCGCTGAAAAACGGCAGAATCGGTTCAGTGTAACGGTGTGGTGTGGTATGACCAGATCAGGTTGTGGGCCCGTTCCTTCTGCGCAACACCATGAATGCTGAGCGGTACCTTGCTATGTTGCGAAACGAGGTCTGGCCGGTTGTCAGCACATGGGAGAACATCGACGATCTGATATTTATGCAAGATGGCGCCCCTCCGCACTTCGCTCTTGTTGTCCGTGAGTGGCTGGATGCCCACTTCCCTGGGCGTTGGATGGGTCGTCGTGGTCCACATCAATGGCCAGCCAGGAGCCCCGACTTGACACCGTGCGACTTTTCTTTGGGGGTGGGTAAAGGAAGAAGTCTACCGCACCAAACCGAGGACATTGGAAGAACTGGAGGACCGAATTCGAGAAGTCATGTCCTCCATCCCGCCGGAGTTCCTGCTAAAGTCAGTGGACGCCATTCCTGGGCGGCTCCAGAAGCTGGTGGAAAGAGTTGGAGCCCACATTGAATTTTAGAGAAAACCTACCATGTATGCCTACCTTTTCATATTATTTCTTCTGAAATAAATGGATAATATACATATTTTTTTACAAATCCAAAATAGGGAGCTACTTTCCGCCCACCCTGTACATCTTCAAAACGTTTGGTAAACGACCACTGTTTGGAGTGAAATAACTTCGTCTGTGATGGAACTGAAACTATTTGTGCATACACTTGCAGGGCCCGGGAGAGGGGGATGCATGAGGTGTCAAAGAACCATGGCCCGGGCTGAAAGATAGAGAAGGAGATGATCGAGGGTAAAGGGGTCCGGAGTCAAAAGTAGCTCCAGGGTCCGTGATTCCTCTCTCGGGCCTTGCTCTGTTGGCACTAATACTAATTTCTTCTTGGGAAGAAGAGAACTATAGAGTTTGAAATAATAATTATTAGTAAGGAGTGCCAGAAACTGGCACAACGCTCAGGCCAACTAATGCGACCCATTGTGTGAACTCCGAGATTATTATTAACCAGCACCACCATCAGGAGTCAAACCCCCGACCTCAGTGTCTTCACTTGGTTTATAGGAACGGTGTTACTCACTGAGATACAGTCGCTAGTTGGAGTTGACGAAAATAATATTTTTTGCATGTATGGCGACATTTAACCGCCTTCGCAACATGTAAGGCAGTAACTTCCAACCAGAATGTGCCAGCGGCCCCGGAGTATACCGCGGGAGGGTCGCAGGAAGGGAAGAAGTTCAACAAGTCATTATAATATTTCGACAAAAATAAAATAAAGTTACGCAGTAAAGATGTTCGTGAATATCTCATTTTTAGAGTCAACTAGACTGGGTTCAAAACCCTTTCACTCATTCTATACACATCAAGCTACGTTCAATATCTTCTCTCTTCGTGACCAAAGTTTAAAACTTAAATTTGACAAAATGCCCGGCGCGAAGTGAATATGGAGTGATGTCAAAATATGATACTTTAGTTTTATTGGCTTTTTCCAACACTTACTTGTGCCAGCATGCGATTTTCCACCGTTTCCCACACGAATAACAAGTATAAAGGGAAAACCTTCGAACTGTGGGAAATAAGTTGCAGGTTTGCGTCTCATCCATGCCAGCGCGCATCGCAGGAAATTGTTCAGGAAAGCAGGCTAAGATATCACATTAAAGTAATTTAGTATTATGGCTGATGCCCCTTTCAATATCTGGGGAAGGGGCCGTTACGTTGTAGGGTGTCCACTAGAAATTTTGGGACCATTTAGAGTGCCGCGACGAGAAAAAGATTGGAAACCACTGATCTAAGGCCATGTGACTTAGGGGGTGGGGAAAGACTATACAGTTTTTACATGGGATCCGAACCATGACTGCCACCAAAGAGAACACCAAAAAGCCCCTTATCTCAGAAAACTGAAGTCAGAGTCCAAACTTGAATCCAGGAGCTTCAGATTAACGGACAGGCTCTCTACCCCAAGGCTACCCAAGCAAGTACTGTACTTATTTGACGAACTATACCCTCATGTTCATACCCAAGTAGACAGGAAGAGATATGTCTCGCTGGCAAACATGATTTCCTTGAAATAAGATAAATTTTGAATTTTGTTGTGTTAAATTAGAGTTAATATCGCAAATCCTTTTTAGGTTTCAATAGAATTTTTCAAACGATTTGCCTGAACAAAAGTTACGCTATTGAATATCATTAAATACAAGCTTTAAATGGAGAGAGAGAGAGAGAGAGAGAGAGAGAGAGAGAGAGAGAGAGAGAGAGAGAGAGACTGACCTCGAAAGAGTTTTACAAAAATGGAAGACAAAATATTTGAGCAATAAATGAACGGTAAACGGAAAATGTTTTGCAAAATGGAAAGTTGTTTTCAAAAAACTTTTTTCAGTAAATGCGTGTATGTGTGTGTCCTTTACATACCTTAAAGAAGTGATTATATATACTGTGTATATATATAAAACTTGTTGCTCCACCTTACACCTAAAGCTAAACGTGGAATCCGAACCACGACCCACCACAGGTGGTCAGAAAATACAAAGTCCTCACCCGCTCGGACTCGATCTCATGACCTCCCGATCAGCAGCCCAGCGTTTTAACCCAGGATACCCATTTATCTACCAACAAATTCTTATTGTATGGAAGGATGAACAGCTGGGTTTGCTGCGCCCCACGTGCCATCACCAGGAATCGAACCCGGGGCCAGTAGATTGGTAGTCACCGATGTTAACCACTACACCACCGAGGCGCATATATATATATATATATATATATGATACAAACTCACAGGGAAAAAAGAAAAATGATTCCAAGGCCTTTCGTGTATTCGGAAGTACACCTCGTCAGGGAATGATTTCCCTGACGATGGTGTAGGCCTACTTCTGAATACATGAAAGGCCTTGGAATCATTTTTCTTTTTTTTCTGTGGGTTTGCATCATTCATTCATTTCACGTGTTTCATTGTGAAATTCATCATATATATATATATATATATATATATATATATATATATATATATATATATATATATATATAAATCTCATTTTCCAGGGACTCGCGGTAAAAAGGCAGGAAATAACCAGTATGTAAAGTACATCCTGGTGGAGCAGCGTAATCCACTTCCAACATCACAAAAATCTACATTTACTCCCCTTCATACGCCATGTGTGGTAGCGTTTTCAGGCCTTGTCAAAATATATATGTATATATACTGTCACTATCACGCATAGGCACTGTGCCAGTGTCATTGCTCACGAACTGTTTATATGGCAATGTTTTATGCGGGAACTGAAAGACATTTGTTTGTACTCTCATTAAATTTAAGTTTCGAGCAGTGTCCCAAGCCATCTGGAAGACAATATATATATATATATATATATATATATATATATATTTAATAGGAGGAAATTGTAGACACCAATCGACCAGGGAAGTACTGAAGTACTCCGGGATGGATGTTAGGCAGGAGAGAGGGAGTGCTGGAACTCTCATTTCTCCTGTCACTGTCCTCCTTAGCTGATTTTTTCCGTGTCTCATCTACCCTGTGAGCAGTCCAGCATGCTCTGAAACACACGCTTCTCTCTCTATTCCTCACTACACATACATGCGTCTTACATACTACACAACCTTTTCAAAATTTATATTAAAAAAAAAAAAATGGCATCATTGAGACTTGGAGACCTTGTTCTTGGCTCTCTCCGTCTTCTGTGAAAGAGTCACTTTTGGGGGCCCTCACCCTTATCCCCTCCTTTCTACATAAAAAAAATGTTACTATATATATAAATACACTATATATGAAACAAAAATGTTCTAACCAGGATTCGAGCCCGGGGCTTCCTGGGTAGGATTTGCGAGCGCTACCATCCCTCTACGATGGATTAAAAGTTAAGACAACTTGTCGTACATTTAAACGACTGATGAAACACTTAATGTTTTCGCGTTCAGAAGTGTTTTACAATGTTAACCCTCCCGCACTCGAGCTTCATGGCAGCATTTAATTCAAATCTTTCTGATATAGCACTAGTGAGTCCTATAGAGTGGATAACGCATGAGCACGCTGAGCACGCGTGGAGTTTTTTGTATGGAACAAAAATGCTGTTTTTACCTCGAGTGCGAGAGGGTTAACATCGTAAAACACCTGTGAACGTTATAGCGTTAAATGTTTCCTCCGTCATTTAAATATATGACAAGTTGTACTAACTTTAATCGGGCTGTGGTGTTATAGTAGCGTTCGCGACTCCTATTCAAAAGGCACCAGGTTCGAATCCCAGTATCAAAATTTTTGGGTTCACAAAAAAAAAACCACGCTTGTTCTTGCGTGTCGTTCCATATATATATATATATATATTCGACGTTTTAATATGCGTATAGAAATAAAATTCAAATACACTAATAAAATAGAATAATACAATATTAAAACCTTTTAAAACCTAAATTTAAACAACTGTGTACACCTGTGTAATTATTTTACCAAAAATAAAAATAATTAAAATAAATATTGAGTAACCTCATGCACAGACATTTTCAAAACCTGAATACCGCTTTTAAGCCTTATTTTTGAGATAATGTCTTAATTATTTTCATCGACACACAAGTCTTTTGAAAAGGGTTCCATATTTATTGCTAGAGCATTTCAAAACCTCTAACTATATTTTGAACTTAGGCTATCAGAGAGAGCATTATTTATAATTAACTTTAATTCAGTGAAGACTTTGCCTTTCTTAAAGTCAAATTTAAACCCAAGCCATGAAAAAGTAACCCGTTAAATCATTGTAACAGGACCCCATTGATCCTTTCTTCAGTCCTGTTTTTAGCGATTGATTCCGAAAGCTTTCTGGAGAGCGAATCTACGACCAATTTCTAAAGAAAAGCTGGTCGACGCCGACTGCGGATCAGATATAGTAAACATGTCTACGAGTATTGTGAGAACTGTGAACGGTTTTCTTATATAGACACCGGCGGTACTTTTTTTGAAGTTTTCTTTTTTTGTTAGGTGCGGGGGGGCGGGGAGGAGGGTGTTTGGTCGGTTCTTATTAGGAGTTTTTTTTTTCTGGTTGAGGTTGTGATTCTGATGTTCCATACAGGGAACATCGGTCGCCGACTTCCCAGAGTATCAACTAGAATCTCATCAGAGAAGCTTTGGTCGTTTTGAATATAGGTAATAAATTTACTTCTGAGCAACCTATAAATGACGAAAGCCGTGAGAAGTCTCTATTTATTCCACGCCTTCGAGTAATAAAAAACACAAACTTTGCACATAATTTTCAAGATATTATACAAATACATTCGAATTTATTTCATTTACGACGAAAGTTCTTAAATTTAATATTTGTTTTTAAACATTTTTATGCTCTTAAAAACGAATATATACGCAACGAACGAATACGATTTTATAAATATTTATATACACCAAAAAAGAAGAAAAAATAATAATAATAATAATAATAATAATAATAATAATAATAATTCACACCTATTTTTACTTTCCAAATTGAAAAGTTATAATCCGAGTTTTAACACAGTTTAATTTGTGCCATTTTAAGGAGCAATCAAGCCTAGAAGTAAATAAAAGAAAAGAAATTCGGAATGTGGTTTGCTCATTCAAGATTAATGGCGACATCTTCAATGCCTGCTAATGGTCAACTATCAGCGTTCGAATCTTCAAAAGGTCGATGCGACTTCCTTCGTGGAAAAAAAAATATGAAATAAGATTATTAAACGCTTTTAAACCATATAAATACCGTACAGTATAAATTTAATCTCCCATAAATAAAAAATTTCATCTTTATATAGACTATATAATAACATTTCATTTGAAACTAATAAACGCACAAAGATTCGGTTATTAAATTTTTAAATCTTTCGCATACAATCGGAGAGCGTTTACATCGTCATTGGCGCGTATAGGCTAAAGCTAGTATTAGGCGACGACGAGGGATGGGGAAGTGGGGTTAGGCAGGCAACAACAAAGTTTGGACTCGAGATCGGAGCAGCAAATCCTTATACACATTCTCAGTGATTTATCCTATTATTCTAATAGCCATTAAAAGAAACTTTGTAGGAGTTTGTAGGAACCCCTCGCAGAGATTTTACGATAAGTCATTTTTTAACCAAGGCTTTTTTTTCTTACGCGTTTTATTTCCTATCCTCGAACGAATTCGTCTTAATTTCATGAATAGTTAAATTCTGTCCAACTTATTTTATGGTGCTTTCTACTTAAATAAGCTGTATTCAAATCAATATACAGTTTATAGCATAGATAAAATGTGCATATATATATATATATATATATATATATATATATATATATATTATATATATATATATATATATATATATATATATATACACACACACAAAGGAATGCCACTATAATATTTTTTTCAGGAAACAGTAACGCGAACAACAAGAATATAAGAAGGAACAAAATTGTTGCCTTGTGTGACACCTCCTATAAATTAAACACACTTAACCTTCATCATAAAATGATCGAAAAACCTGTTAAAAAGAATTACAGTCATTATCCAATTT